>JAJIBD010026799.1:0-15841 GCA_021461705.1 Cryptotis parvus
GATCACTTGATCACTTGAACTCCCGCTATTCATCGATTTTCTCGAGCGGCCGCCAGTAACATTTCCATTGGACCCTATCACGTGCCAATGTAGCCCAATGGCATCTGGTTGATTCAGGAATATGAAGAGCCTCAAACCGCTTCCTTCAGGGTCTTAACAAGGAAGTCTGACCATCTTGTAGGTGGGCGGCCACGTGATCTTTTGACATCCCGTGGGATCCAGCCGGTAACGGCTCTAGTCCAGCGGTTGTCTCCAAATCGCATTACATGTCCAGCCCATCTGATTTTCGATGCCTTGGCAAACGAGACAGCGCCCCCTGATTCTGGAATAGCGACGGAGGTCAGAACTCCGATTCCTTCACTCACTTGAGTGAGACGTGATATTCCAAGCATAGCTCTTTCGATGCCTCTCTGGGAGACCCCAATAGCATTCTCATCCTGCTTCGTAGGGCCCAGGTCTCTGAGGCGTATGTTAATGCAGGGAGAACGGTGGAGTCAAAGAGATGTGCCCGGAGCCGGAGGTTCTTTGTCCTTTTTAGCTATTTCTTCGATGCCTTTGAAGGCATTCCATGCCGCTCTTCCTCCCGCACAGCTCAGGTTTTAGGTCGCTCATCATGTTGACTTCTCGACCTAGGTACACATAACTGCTGCATTCAGAGATGTTTGTTCCATTGAGAGTGAATGGGGCCTCCGGGAACTAGTTCATTTCTCATGAACATAGTTTTCTTCAGATTCAGCTGTAGACCTACCTTTCCACATTCTCGGTCAAAGTCAGCCAGCATTTGTGCCGCTTGGGCTAATGTTTGGTGTTATTAGAACGATGTCATCAGCGAAGCGGAGGTGGTGTAGTTGCCGACCATCTATCTTCACTCCCATTCCTTCCCATTCTAATTGTCTCATGATGTTCTCGAGGGTGGCACTGAAGAGTTTTGGTGAGATGGTATCACCCTGTCGAACCCCCTTTGACATCAATGATCACTTCTTTGTAGAATGGTGAGATCCTGGTGGTGAATCCGTAATACAGCTCACGAAGGATCTTGATGTATTGGGTTTGAACACCCTGTTTGACTAGGGCTTCGATGACTGCTTCAGTCTCCACAGAATCAAAGGCTTTCTGTAAATCAATGAACGTGAGACAGAGCGGCATCTTGTACTCCCTACAAACCTCAATGAGCTTGGTTACTGTGTGGATATGGTCGATTGTGCTGAATCCTTTCCGGAAACCTGCTTGCTCGCATGGTTGTCCTTCATCTAGTGTTCTGCTAATCCTGTTCAGGATGACTCGTGTAAAACAGCTTGTAGATGACAGACAACAGGCAGATGGGGCGATAGTTGCCGATGTCGTGAATGTCTCCCTTCTTGAACAGTAGAACTGTCCTGCTGGTTTTCCATTGGGAGGGCACCTTGCATTCGGACAGGTAGCGGTGAAGAGCCGAGCTAGTGTATTGATGAGTACCGAACGGCAGATTCTTCAGGATGTTCGGGTCTGACTTTGTCTGGGCCTGGTGCTGTTCCCTTCTTTACCGACGAGATGGCATGTCGGATTTCAGAAGGGAGAACGTTGGGAATGACATATCCATCCTGTGGAATTTGGTATGTGGGCAGGTGGATGTGGCTATCAAAGAGATTTGAGTAGAAGTCCTGGATAATCTTCTCCATTGCCTTTCTGGAAGATGTGATAGATCCATCAGGGCGCCGGAGGGCAGTCATCTTGGTCTTATAGTTGGCGAAGGACAGGCGGGCAGTGCAAATACTTTTCCCGGCTTCTGCTGCATCTTCCAGTATTTCTGCTCTTCTGTCTTTGAGGTCTGCTTTTATCGCTCTCTGCACTGTTTAGCAAGCTTGGACGTTAGCATTTGGTCTCCTGAGGCTCGCGCCTTGCCACGCTGGCGAATGAGCTCCAGAGTTTCTGGAAGACAAGCCGCCCTTTTGTGTCTTTCTCTCTCTCGCATTCTTCGCACAATCATGGAGGTGCTGAACCAGTCGGTTAGTACTCTTCATCGATGTCATCAATGATGGTATCTTCCCATGTTGCCGCAATGGTGCCAAAGAGTTCCCAGTTGGTGGTCGCTCTGGGAGTTCTCTTCTTAAACTTTGCAGCCTTTTCTCCCCCCTACGGGAAGTAGAATTTTGCACGAAGGAGACGGTGGTCCGATCCTGTCTGGAATTTGGGGACGACAGCAACATCGGTCAGACAAAACCGCCGATTGAAGATGATGTGGTCAATTTCATTGTGGAACTGTCCGCCAGGAGATTCCCATGTCCAACGCTTCGCTTCAGCCTTCTGAAACTGTGAGTTCCCATGAATAGTCTTGGTGGACATGATGAACCCAGATAGTCTCTCACCCTGTTCGCTCCATTCTAGGCCATGGGTCCCGATGTGGAGTTCTTCAGCCGATCTTCTCGGTCCTATCTTGGCATTAAAATCACCGACTATGATCTTGTAGAAGGTGTGATCTTTTTTATAGAACTCCTCCAACTCCATGTAGAATTTCTCCCATCTTCTTTGTATGTGGATGTTGGTGCATAGACAATGAAGATAGAAATTGCTGGCAGTGGGCCACATCTCCTCAAGTGTAATCGCCCTATTCGGTTTGTTAGGCATTCAAATGAATCAATGTTGACAGCCATGTTCAAGTTGACAAGGACACCAACGCCACCGACGCCTTCTTTTCACCACATGTTCCAAGGAACAATTCTTCTCCGGTGTCAAATACAGCATGATGCGACTGACGCCTTCGCCCTCAGTCAGACCAATGATGTCGCATTTGATCTTTTGCGCTTGCAGCATCAGATCCTCAATATATGCTTCCGATGCCAGTGTACGTGCATTGAAAGTACAGACAGTCATTTTAGTCCTTCTTCGCTTTGGCAGCCTAGGACAGCCGTGAAATTTTATCAGGCACTGCTTGTTTGCCTTTCTTACTGCTGCCGTATTAAGGGCCTCTTTCGGGTCAGGAAAATAAACATTTTTGTTACTGGATTTGGCATATCGAACACGCATCGGACAGCTTGCCAGGCTCTGCCATGCGGGCACTATATTCTCATTACTTTGTGGGGCTCTCTCAGAGGGGTGGGTAGAATATTTGTGGTAATTTGAGGTAATCACGTGCACCACAGCGGCCGCACAACGGGAAAGCTGGTTTCTGCTCTGCCGGGTGTACCTGTGTCTTAGGCTCAAGCATTCCTGGGCTTGAAATACTCTCCCTCTGAAGGGCGGGTCCCTGCAGGGCGGGTCCTTGTAGGCTGGGTTTCTGACAAGCTGGGCTGAGACTGGATTAATCTGTGGGCTGGAGACTGGATTAATATGCTGGGGGAGATCTTACCAGCTGCAGAGTGTGGATTGTGACACAGATCGCTGCCAGCAAGGTGGGGGTTTTCTGCGCTCCTCCGAGGCTCCATCGGGATGGTGGACTCGGGTCGGAAGTTGCTCTCGTGGTCCATGGAATGCAGGGGGTTCAACGGGAAAGCTGGTTTCGCTCTGCCGGGTGTACCTGTGTCTTAGGCTCAAGCATTCCTGGGCTTGAAATACTCTCCTCTGAAGGGCGGGTCTCTGCAGGGCGGGTCCTTGTAGGCTGGGTTTCTGACAAGCTGGGCTGAGACTGGATTAATCTGTGGGCTGAGACTGGATTAATATGCTGGGGGAGATCTTACCAGCTGCAGAGTGTGGATTGTGACACAGATCCGCCAGCAAGGTGTGTGGGGGGTTTCTTCTGGGCTCCTCCGAGGCTCCATCGGGATGGTGGACTCGGGCCGAAGTGTCCCCGTGGTCCATGAGAATGCGGGGTCTAACGGGAAAGCTGGTTTCTGCTCTGGCCGGGTGTACCTGTGCCTTAGGCTCAAGCATTCCGGGCTTAAATACTCCCCTCTGAAGGGGGGCCTCCCGCAGGGTGGGTCCTTGTAGGCTGGGTTTCTGACAAGTTGGGCTGAGACTGATTAATCTGTGGGCTGAGACTGGATTAATATGCTGGGGGAGATCTTACCAGCTGCAGAGTGTGGATTGTGACACAGATCGCTACCAGCAAGGTGTGGGGTTTCCCTCTGGGCTCCTCCGAGGCTCCATCGGGGAGGTGGACCGGGTCGGAAGTTGCTCTCGTGGTCCATGGAATGCAGGGGGTTCAACGGGAAAGCTGGTTTCTGCCTGCCGGGTGTACCTGTGCTTAGGCTCAAGCATTCCTGGGCTTAAAACGCTCTCTGAAGGAGCGGTCTCTGCAGGTGCAGTCCTTGTAGGCTGGGTTTCTAGCTGGGCTGAGACTGATTAATCTGGGGGCTGGAGACTGGATTAATATGCTGGAGAGATTTTACAAGCAGCTATTATTATTATTATTGTGAAATTTATTGCTTACAAGAATTAAAAAAAACCCATTACCCTGTTAGAGATTTTTATTAAGTAGTTCTAGGCTACCTTAAAAAACAAAATAAAATGGAAAATTTTAGATATATGAAGAAAATAAGTGTTATATCCTGTGTCATCTCATATCCCAAACCATTTTATCCTTACTAATACCTCACATCCTCATACCTTTAAATTTGATTTCTTTGATATTGTAGTGCAGGACACTTCTGAGATGAACCAGTCACTCCACTTTATAAAGCTCATGTGGATCGTTTTTATAATGGGGTACAGGCCAAGAACAAAAGTGCTCTGGTCACTGATGCGCTGTCGTCACTATAGTGATGGTGGAAGGTTGCTGGATGGCTAGCTGGTCTGCTAATGGTTAGTTTTCAGGAATTCTGAAATCACCTACATGCTCTGGCCCTAAGCACCGCATATTATGAATTGATAATCCTTTGATTCACTTAACAGGGTTATTTGGAGTTTTTAATAGTATATGTGTGAAACCGATATTTGCTGTCGGGGATGTTGCTAGTCCCCGCCAGTGTCAGGACAGAAGTTCTCTCTTCTACCTCCGAGGACGCCGGGAAATAGATGAAAACTCCCACGAGTCCGGGGCAGTCTCCAAAAGGCTTTTAATAGTACAAAGCTCTTCCACAGCACTCCAATATAATGAACAAACTCTAGCTCTAATACGAATTAGATCATACAAAAGAGCCTAAATCTCCCCACCAAAGAGAGAGAATCTCACACGAGCTGAGTCCTACCCAGAAAGAAGGAGCAAAATATGCCCAAAAAAGCCAAAAGCCAAAAGGCGAGGAGCAAAAGCTGAGGAGCATAAAGGTGAAGGCCCAAAAAGGGGCCTCAGTTAGTCCCTTATATACACCAAAGTAATCCAAGGGAGGTCCTGTCACAAAGAACTCTAAGCAGAGTGTAGTTCACACACCCTATTGCAGGTATAAACAAGGTTAGCCAAGGTATTAATCTCGAGATTATTTCTTATGTAAAACACTGAGAGAGAGAGGGCTGATGACAGTAATGCATCTTAATTTCATGAGATTCATGTAATCTGGATGGTACCCACAAGGCCCTTCTTATTTGTATCTGCACCAGGGTGATTCTGAGTATCTTGTTCTCGTGTACTGAAAGGGTCACATCGCCTGCTTAGAGCAAACTAGTATGATCCTTCCTATAGTCTACCTATAGTCTAAATCGTAGTCAGGATGGTAGTCCTCCTGGTAGATTCTAACTGTCCCACGCTGGGTGCAGTGGTTATAAAGAGGAGCTATGCCCAATCTAGAAAACATAGAAGTCTTAGTAGATGTATAAGTCAGAAGTTATTCAGTCAAGGGTAACTTCAGCAAGTGCCACACACCCTCTACAGTGTTTACACAGAAGAGAGGTCCCATTAGAATAAACCTTGGCTTAAATTTTAAGCTGTGAGTGAGCAAAACCAAAAAGCTCCCAGATAAAGCTAAACCTGTCATCCAACAATTTGCAAACTCTGAAGTGCTCAGCAGAGTTATGAATGAGGCCATGTATGGCCAAAAGGAAAAGAAAGGGAGCAGTATTCATTAGGTAAGTGATTGTTAAGTGTGTGGATCTTACGCATTTGAGATTAATTCCACCTCCAGTAATTCTTAGCAATGGTGGAGGGAAGTAGATGCCTGGTGGAGAGCAGCACTATTGAATGTTTCATGAGCAAAACCCCATCCCCTAAAAGTATTGCAAACTCACATGGTAACTAAAAAATTTTAAAAAGTGTTTGGTCGCTAATGATGACCTATATATATATATTTTTTCCATTGGTAATCAATGGCTGTTTCATTCAAAGTAAGTAAAGTCAGCGTTAGTCACAGAGGCTTGTGAAGGGTTGGGGGTTAAGCAAAGAGGTGAGATAGAATTTTATTTTAAAACTCTTTTTTATTATATTATACCACAGTGAAACATGTACAATTACAAAGGTAAAACCACACTGGTTCTTGGTAATACAGTATTACAGCACCTGATCCCTCCACCAGTGCCCCATTCTACCACCAGTGCACAAACACCCCTCCCACTCCATCCCCAGGCTGCCCTGCAATAGCAGGCAGGTACCCCTTCCTCTCTCTCTCTGTGTCTCTGCATCTCTCCCTCCTTTTCTTTCCCACATTGGGCAAAAGGCTAGCCTCCAAGGTAGATATTTCTTAGGGCTATATTATCATTTAAGTTCTTTGGGAGAGTATTCAATGGTGAGTAGCCCTCTAGTCTGACACGGCTAATTTCCCCACACTTAGTAAAACACACTGGCATATATTTATATCCCATTAATGAATTCAGTCATTCTCGCATATCTGCCTTTTCCTGAATTAATTTTAACCCAGCACATAGTCTCCATGTCAATCCATTTAAGGGTAAGTTTCATAATTTCCACTTTTTCTGACAGCTGAGATATGTAGGTATTCCACTGTGAAGATGTAACCAGTTTCTTTAGTCAGTTCCCTCTCATTCTTGTAAGTATTTAGGTTGTTTCCAGATTCTAGCTATTGTGAATAGCAGTAGAGATTTTAACAAAGCATACAGATAGTGTTTCGCCATGTGTTTTTGGGCCCTAGGCATATTCCCAGGCATTGCTGGATCAAATGTGGACCCAATATCTAGCTTCTGAGATGGTCAAGATGACCCTATTTATGCATCATTTTTTTTGTATAATTCTGCATGGGCAAAGACAATCTCTTCAGTGTCAGAGTGTCACCAGTGGTAGATGCTGTCACGGGCAAACTGAATCCTAAAAGTGAGTAGAACGAGGAGGAAGCCATTTTCTCCTTATTATATTTCTCCTCCAGGCTGTTCGCTGATCAGGAAAACAGAGACAAGAGAGGGCTACAGGAATCACATTTCCATCCTTTGCTGTGCAATGGTTTATCTTTGCTCAGTAGAATCCAAGTCTTTAGTAGGGAAGAGAATTGTCATTTTTTGTGACAAAAGCAGTAATTTTAGGACAAGCTTTTTCTGGTTATCAAACAGGTAAATTAAATAGAGAATTAGAGAGCGGTGACATTCCAAAGGTTGTCCTGATAGTTTCAAACAAAGAAGACTCCATTTCAACCTGGTCAATCACTGCAAATAAGGTTCTTCATCAAAGAAAGCCAAAGCACCGCACAAATGAATGAATGCTATGTCAGGGAGTTCCAAACAAAGCTGTCTCTGTGCAGAAGGGCAGAATAATGCATGCCACCAGAGTCTACTTTTTAATTCTTGGAATCTGGGAATGCTATGTCATGGGTAAAGGGCCTTTTGCCAATGTAATTTGAGGATCTATCTGGATGATAATGACAAAGGTGGCCCTAATCTAATCACAGGAAACTAATAACCACAAAGAAATTTATGCAGTTGGAGACAATAATCTCAGCAGTAATGGAGAGATTATAAAGCAGAGAATTTGATAATTTTTTCAACTCCAGGAGGCAAGAGCTCATCAGCCAGAGGCAGCAAAGGTTTGAGTACATGGAGGGGCCAGCGCTGACAGTAAACATAGAACCCAAGCCTGGCAACTGAATTTACTTCTAATAACCTCAACTTGATTTTGTAAAGAATTCTTCCCAGAGCAATTGGCTCCAAGTTCAGCTGGCTGACACTCTTGACTTTCCCTCATAGAAACTAGGACCAGAGAAACCAGCTGAAACAACTTTTGTCTCTGACCTAAAGCAGAAACAAAGATGTGGGTTATGTGTGTTATTTAAGGTCACCAAGTTTTGGTAATTCATTATTGTGTGATAATAGAAAACAAATATACTTTGTGAGGGAGGTGGCAGGACAGAAAATCTCCTCTGTTTCAAATAGCCACACAGTCACAATTCTATGAGTTTTCACTTGGTCTCGCCATAGCTAGAATCATTATTTCTATAGCATATCTACATGTAACATGGTAAACCATAATCTGTAGTTTTATTGTTTCAACACTGCATGGAACTGGGGTACTGCAGGTGTGTGTCCCCTGGTGTCCAAAGCCATCACTACTACTAGGTCTAAGCCCAGAAATGTCAGACCCATATCACTCTTAAAGATTATATCAGTGATTTGTAGTTCCTACAAACGTCATTATAAAATAAACAACCATACCACCAGATACACAAAAAGTGATTCAAATCTTAGAAAACCCTAAACACAGTTGAAACTTCTCTCTGTACTGTTTTTTGATTGCAGCACTTACTGCTCTGGAATGCCACAAAAACTCAAATTTTCTTTAGTAGACCTTTGCTCCTGATATTTGCGCCAGGCAATGAATCCTACAGCATGAATATTCCTTCGATTTACCAATGAGTAAGTATCCTATTTTTCCTTTAGTGCTTAGGAATCTGTACAAGTCTCTTTTGAAATTCTAGAATTCGTTCGACCTTTAGGCATTTTTGTATCACGTAGTTTGAATGGTATATGCTGCGGGAAGTTGAAGATGAATGTGATTTAGTCATAAGTCTGCAAATAATGAGCTTCCCAAACAAGTGATAAAAACCCTTTCAAATGGTTCTAATCCTTTAACGACACTCACAAGCACTAACTACAGAGCATGTAGTGTTTTTCAGTCCTGCAGTACTCTTCCCAGTGCCCCGCAGATCTCAAAAAATACTCTTCTGATCCCCTCGTACTGTATATTTTATATATATTGCTTACATATCACTTGTATTACAGCCTTCCCTGTTGTTCATCGATTTGTCAGCAGGCACCAGTAATATTCCATTTTGTCCCTGCTGGGCGCTACTAATGCTACAAATGACCTTTGATTGCTCCAGGAACGTGAAGAGTTCATTTATTTTTTTTTTTGCTTTTTAGTCACACCCGGCAATGCTCAGGGGTTACTCCCTGGCTCTGCACTCAGGAATTACTTCCTGGCGGTGCTCGGGACCATAGGGGATGCCGGGATCAACCTGCCGTATATGTGCCGGCCGCGTGCAAGGTAAATGCCTTTACCTAGGCTATCGCCCGCCCCAGGTGGAAGAGCTTTAAACCATTCTTCAGGTCGCGGGAATGAGTCTATTATTGTTACTGTTCTTAGCACACATCAAATATGTCAAGGGTAGCTTCAAGCAGGCTCAGCCATTGCTTATATATATATATATAGATATATATATAAGAGCAGCATATATATATATATGCATATGTACATATATAATTCCTTTTATTATTAAGAAACCTGCTATTACTTTCTAAACCTTCTCTGGTTCTTTAAAAATATCCAGGAAATCAAGAAATAAATATATTTATCTCCCCCTCCCGTAAGTAATACCTATTGGCTCGCTGACTTGAGGAAAGTCTACCTGAAGGGAAGCAAAGACTAACTATTGCACTTCTACTTATGCCATGACCTGTGGTTCTCCTGTGAGAAATGGCACATGGCTGGTTTATTGTAAGGAAAAGAAGTCATGCATGACAAAGTTACCATAAACTGCAGGCCGCCTAAAGGGCGTTAGAGATTCATGTCAAGGCATCGATTCCCAGGTAGCCTGCTGGATTGCCAGCAATCATCGCTCCACTCCCAAATGAGCAATTACTCCTCCTCACATCCCCGGTAAAGCCACCTGATAATGTCCCAAAACATTTTTAAGTTATTATATATAACTAGGTGGGCTAAAGGAGTTACTTATTGGTATCTGGTGGGTAGAGCTGTTAAATATTAAAAGGAATACTGTTAAATATTCTATGATGTGTACATCACGCCTCCTAAAAACAATCCCATTTGATATAAAATGCTCCATAGGAGCTGGAGGCCAAAAAAACTCCTGTGGTAGGCAAAAAGGTAATCAGGCTCATATATTCTCGATTACGGTGAATGGAAGATGGAAAGGGTAGCAGGCAAGCAAACAAAACAGTGCTCATATTTCAAAAGCAAATGAGTGAATGGAAGCACTGATATTCTTGTGTGTTTGCTGACAAAGTATTGGGAAAATGACATAAGTTTTAAAAACAGCAATAAGTAAAGAGACTAAACTAAGCCTGGGGAAAAGAATTTCTGAGCTCAGATTATAATGTAGAACAAAGACAAACACATTGAAAATATTTTATAGAACTGCTTCAAGTAATTGGGTCTTATAGA
Organism: Cryptotis parvus; assembly: GCA_021461705.1. Taxonomy (NCBI): domain Eukaryota; kingdom Metazoa; phylum Chordata; class Mammalia; order Eulipotyphla; family Soricidae; genus Cryptotis; species Cryptotis parvus. The sequence goes on from JAJIBD010026799.1 coordinate 10,406, forward strand.
GTATCATGAAGGTCCAAAGTCTTGTATGTTTGAATGGCAAAGGTATCATCATTGTGAGTATTGCAGGTACAAGGAGGAAGGCTGCTGGCTATAAGAAACCAGAATGGATTGCTGAGATATTCTCAGGGTGAAAGTAAGTCAGATTTCTTGTGGCAGTGTAGAATGAGTGCATTTTTAATAACTCCTCCACCATTATATAGTACCTGTACACTGTAAGTTAGGATTGATCCCTTGAATATAGTCAGAGTAATATCTGAGCACTGTCAGCAGATCCAACTCCTTCACCACCACCCCAAAGAAAACTAAGAGAAATAAGATGCTAAAGGAAGACTACAATATGACTTCCCCATATACCATAAAGTCATAGATTACCGTTTTGTTAGTTCATAAACATATTCTAAAGTGAATTGTTTAATATAGTATGTGTAGTCGCCTGAATATGTAGTGATTTAAATGTTAAACCCCCAATTAAGACTCTAATTAAAACAGTTTAAGTAAAGTCTGTTAGAGAATTAATGTGAATGCAAATCATCGAAATCACCTTTTTAGGGAAATGCACATTTTAATTTTTGGACCAGGCGTAAGCCTCCTCACTAATACTCAAAAATCTAAAATTAAAAAGAATAAATTAACAAAACTTCTAAAATAATATATTCTGGTACTTCAGTTATTTGAACTGTATTATACTTTTAAATTTCTAATAAGAAATTCTGAGATATTTTAACAACTAAGTATAGTTTTATACATATTTAAGAGCCTCTCACCCCTAGGCCAATTTTGTTCACTCTTTTTCAATAGCTCTCAACTACTAAGGGTATAAATAGAGTCAACTAATTTGACTAGGAAAAGGGTAACTGTCACCACACATTCTTTTCTTAGAAAATATAGTATCTAATCAAACTTCTGACAGAATGAATTTAGAATTTTACCAGACTAAATCCAACAGAAACAATAATATATCAAAGCAAAGTGGAACGCCTAGTTGTGGTGTTCACACAGGAATGAAGCTAATAGTAACCTCTTAGGTAGTTGTCTGTAAGCAAATGAACACATTTTTTACCAGTTTTAATCTATATTGTAATAGGCTTGATATCACATTCATTGCTTTCAACATATTATTCTTAGACTAGGAAACATTTAGTTGTGCTAAATTAATAGAATTATGAGCAGGAAAATAAAACAAATAAGCAACTGCCTGGCACCCAGTGTAAGGGAATGACATTATAAAGTACAATAGAATTCTTGCATCCTAATTGGGGTTTATTCATGGGAAGGGGAGGGAGGGGGTTGGTCATTTGGCTGTGCTCAGGCGCTGCTCCTACTAAGGACTGTATACAGTGGCTGAAGATCAGACTCCAGCTGGTTGGCATGAAAGGTAAGCACTTTTACCTGTTGTAATAATTATCTCCAACCCAAAATTCTACATATATTCAATAAGGTAGAATCATGGCACAGGAGGAGAGCTGAGGATATGCCCGGGACAAATAGCCTAGGACAAGAGAAGTATTATAATTGTTCCACTAATGACATTGCATTTATTTTGAGAGGTGATGGCTGTTTAGCTTCTTGATGGATACCAAAATTAAAACGGAAAGTTCTCCTATTTAAAATATATTGAAATTATGAAGTAAAATACATTAGTGTTCCTTTGAAACACAGCACTTAGTATGTGAGATGAGGCCAGTGGTAAGCATACATTTTATTACATGTGTGAGATCTCTGTGTTTGGTCCTAGGCACAAAAAACAAAAACAAACAGGGAACCTGGTCACCATAATAGACAGAGAGATAAAACGCTAACTATTTAAATTGTCTCATATATATATATATATATATATATATATATAATTTTCACTTTTTTTTCATTTATACTGTATTACTTCCCCAAATTTTATTACTATATTTTGTACATACAAAATTGAAAGATGCTCATTATACAGAGTTTTATTCTCCCAAAGTGTTCCCAACACCCATAATTTCCCACCCAAAACCATCTCCCATCACCAATGTCCCAACCTCCCCTCCATGACACACCCTAAATTACTTAAGGGTCTCTGTGTGGTTGTCATTTCTCCTCTCTATCTCTCCCTCCTTCTCCAAACTTTCCTGTACATCGTGGAATGCAGCACCAAAGGACATTACTGTTCCACTATTTTTTAATGGACTGATTTCGCCCACTTATGGCAGTGACTAATGACGGGCTCGAACTCTGTTTTTGCTCTGTTAAACTGGTGGTGAGGAAGTTTCCCAGACTTTTGTCAAGACAGCTGAAGGTGGTGGAGTAGTGTAGAGGAATGCGAATCTCATCCGGAAACTCAAGCTTCCCGGGACCCAGAGTTGATGGGCCCACTCCCAAAACCCATTTCCTCCCGGGGGCCCATAGTCCCAGCTGGGCCCAGGAAAGCAAACCAGTGCTCCAGCTTCCCCAGCTAGCTTGTGAGACTCTTCATGCTATTGCTATTGGCCACCGGGGCAGCTCCGCGCAGGGAACCAGGCTCACCAACAAAAATGGAGGGGAACGAGCGAGCCGCTAACACCATCTCAATGGATTCCAGCGATTCCCGCTTCTGGAAACCGCCTACCTGGGCTCAAACTGGTTTTTGCTCTGTTAATCTGGTAGTGGCAGTTTTCCCATGCCCCAGATACCGACGGTGGGTGGTGGCTAGTGTAGTGGGCGAAGTCTCATCGGGTGCTCCCGGGACCCCTCAGAGGTGATGGGCCAATATTCAGAGTATACATATATATATATATATATATATATATATATATATATAGGTATATGTATATAATTTTAAATGTCTAATATTTTGTGGAATGGGAACCAACAGAGAAATATTAAAATAACTTAGGGGGACTTTTCTCAAAAAACTTGAGTTGATTGATAGTTATAACTGAGATTAAAAAAAAATCTGGTGATGTATGAGGTTTGGAGAAAAAATGAATATTTTTGGACATAAATGTGACCCTAAGTAGATATACAGTGTGGGAAATAAACTTGGGAATCAGAGCAATAGACACCCAACTCTACAACTGTCCCTTCATGTTGACTCATTTACTGGCCCTGCTCTCTGAATTCCAGACTAAATCCCCAGAAGAGCATACCAGACAGCTAAAACTCATGGGAAACACTTTGGCCCGTTGGCTGCAACACTGGGAATTGTCCCTCAGGGAGTGGGTGGGGCTGAAGATACACCCAACCAAAACCAAGACAGTCACACCTACTCTCCACCACTGCAGCCATGCCTCTAGGGCCTCCACCCCCACTTTGTTTTCAACAATATATTCTGCAGAAATGCCAAACAGCAAGCAATTTCAGGGTGCTTAGGTGCTCAGGTTTAAACTCTGGGATCTTGGAGTCAGGGGTGGGCAACCCTCCCATCCCATACTTCCAGAACTCCTAGAAGCTACACCCTCACGACCACAGTTGCCTACCATGTCAACTCATTGGCCCAGACCACAGATCCTGAATGCTGCTAGTTCTTCCGACTACTGAAATCTCCAGTTGGAAGCACCATCAAAGGATATGGGAGGAAGTAACATAGAAAGCTAACTAAACTGAACACAAACAATAATACAAAGCTCCACAGCTAGCACAAACAGCTTAAGATTTTTTTAGAAGCAAGAAGGATTTAACAGCCCTCTGGTCAGATATAACAATTTTTCATATAAAATAATTAATGAATTTTAACTTTGGAACTTTTGTTATCTAAATTTCAACTCTAAATTATATCAACAGTTGTGACTTTTTTGTCTACCATAAAAATAAATAAAAAAAATTCAAAGGCAATCTGTATTCGGGATTTGCTTTTAGGACTCAAAAGCATAAATTCTGTTTCAAAACTTATAATACTGGAATAGATCCCTACTGCACATGCAGGCCATTAGAGATCATGGCCAGGAATAACAAGAAAGATGGAGAAGGAGGGACTGATAGTTTGGAAGAAATACTCAAAGGCGGTATGTTGTATCATCAGAATCCAAAAAAGTGGGGCAGGCAGCCGGGGAGCAGTTAGAGACTGTGGCTGAAAAAGTTTCAGCCAATTGCGATGATAGGAAAAAATTTGGCAGGATTCAGCACTCTTTGTGTACTTTTTGTAACCAGCTAAGCTTGTAGCTTTGTTTGTAAGGTTTGGGATAAAGAGCTGGGAACCAGGGGTTTAGAATACATGGTTTTATGAAACTAAATTTCATGACTTCATTTTCCTAGAGCTGCATAATATTTCATTGTATAAGATATTTTCACAGTTCCTTTATTTCTTTGTCCAGTTGACCCGATTTTGAGACCTCTTGTTTGCAGATTATGGCTGTTGTAAATAGTGCTTATGAAGTGTTTCATGAAGATTCCCCGCAATCATTGTTTTTTTGTAATGGTTTTGGCCTTCAGTGTGGGAAACAGAGGAGTTATGTGTGGAAAAAGGGACCAGTTTGCCAGCAATAGTTGGAAGTAAAGGTGTAACTAGACTTCAAATAGGTATTTGAAGTAACGGTAAAGAGGCATCCAAACCGTAAACCCTTGTGCGCTTTGCAAGCCACAATATCCAGAAGGAAAGAGAAAAAGGCAGGAGAGAGAAGGAAAGAGGTACGCCTGTGTCATATGGAGGCAGGCCGGGGTGTGAGGGTAGGGCAGAGATTTAGGACCATTGGGTGAAAGTGTTAAATGTGCACTGGTAGAGAAGGAGATGGGTGTTAGAACACTGTGTGACGGGGGCCCAATCTTGAACAAGCACCTTAATGAACCTGTATTGCTAATTTTGATATATTATTATTTTTTTGAGAAAAGAAAAAATATATATGGAAGTGGAGACAAAACACCACATACAATCAAAAAATACATACAGTTAAGTTTAGACAACGGCTGAGAAGCTATGTAACATTTACATTCAAAGAGGTCTTTCTAGATCATTAAAGACCGCTGGTGGAATGAAATGTATATATATGGTAAAGTAGTCAAAAATTAGTTAACACTTTCTTTGTGATGGTGATGATGTGTGCTGGACCTAACTTTAGGAAGATAAAGATTTGTATTCGCAGTACAATTATTATTTTTAAATTCTTGTTCGCAAATTTTGAAAGGGAGTGAAAAAGCTACCTAGATTTTCTTTAAGAACTGCTTCACCTGAACTTAGTGTTAGCAGGGATCTTTCCATGTATTTGCTTGGGGAGAATCTAAAGTGTGGTGCTGCCGAATGTGAACCAGGACCTGCTCACATGTGGCAGGTGGCACTTTCCAACTGATACCGACCCAGATCCCCCAGACCAGAAAGTCAAAAATGGCTCCCACCCCTCTTCCCTTTCCATTTTTTATTCGCACTATTCCTGTTATTTGTAATCTGATTGTTTTTGTATACTCATTGTCATGCACACACACATGCCACCACACATAACCGCCTGCACATCATCCACTTACTCATTTAGTTGTGTTTGACTCTCTAGAAGT
>JAJIBD010026801.1:0-52614 GCA_021461705.1 Cryptotis parvus
GTGGGAATGTCGACTGATACAACCTTTTTGAAAACAATTTGACCTTCCTCCTAGAACTAGGAATTGAGCTCCCATTTGACCCAGTCATACCTTTACTGGGAATAAACTCTGGGAGGCCAAAAGTACATAGTGGAACCACCATCTACACATCTATGTTCATAGCAGCACTGTTCACAACAGTCAGAATCTGGAAACAACTAGAGTGCCCAGGAAAAGATGAATGGATTAAGAAACTGTGGTACATCTACACAATGGAATACTACACAGCTGTTAGGAAAAACAAAGTTATGGAATTTTTCTGTAAATGGATAAACATGGAGAGGATCATGCTGAGTGAAATTAGCCAGAGGTAAAAGGACAGATATAGAATGACTGTATTTATTTGTGGGATATAAAAGGATTGCATGATACCAATATCCAAGTCCAGGCAAAGCATGAGTAAAGAGGTCTTGTCAGTACAGTAAGTGGAATGCACCGCAAGTGTGTGGGAGTCAGAGATTAGGTACGACTTTGAAAGGAACAGTGTACTAATGATTGTAAGAAATGATAATACCAGCCTAGAACTGAGCATTGAATATAGGCAAAGGGATGTACATGATGATTTATAACTGTATGTATTGCTAGCAACAATTTTCAAGAGATGGGAGAGATACAGAGAAAGAGAGAGATACAGAGTGAGAGGTACAGAGAGATAAGAGGTTAAGTGTCTGTGATAGAGGCAGGCTGGGCAAGGGGGGAAGGAATCAGTGGACATTGGTGGTAGGAAATGGGCACTGGTGGAGGGATGGGTGTTGGAACACTATATGATTGAAACCCAAACATTAACATCTTTGTAATTGTATATCTCACCGTGGTATAATAAAAAATTAAATAATAATAATAAGACTCAACTGGAAATGATTGGATACTGATTAATAAGGAGGAGGTAATCAGCACTGCCTGGAGGAACCTTCTTCTCCAGATACACCTGATATTCAACAGCAAAGGAGATTGTGGATCATATATGCAGCATCAGGACGAGAATGATTTGGAATCTCACTGCAGGATGGTGGATCGCCACTGCAAGGATGAACATTCTTCTCTAGGTACACCTGGGACCCAACAACAAAGAATGTCCATGATTTGTTCCATGGCCACGAATTTCTTCACCATCTCCCAACTCATGGTAAACATAGAAAATATTCAAAGGCCTTCTTGGCACTAAACGAGACAGCAAAAACACCCATGTTCAGTGTGCATTTCTTAAAGCTGCAAGAATTGAAGTGGGACTGTAACTGTGACCTAGAACCTGTTCCAACACATGACTCTTCCCTTCCACAATGAACTACAGTGTGGACATGGCTTCTAGAATACCAAGGAATTATGCATACAACAGAGATCCCAACAATGAGGAGTGGATAAGTAAAGGGGCCCTGAAGTTTCGATGAAGGAATAACCTACATAATCTCTCTTTAAAAAAATATCAGGAACAAAATGGTGAAGATGTTTAATCTTCAGTGGAATGAACATTGGAATGAAACAGTGGAATGAACATTGAATAAAATAGGATATGTAAGAAACAGGAGGAAATTAAATCAGAAATAAGAAAAAATACAGGAAGAAGTGGCATCAATAAAAAAATCGGTAGATGAAAAATCTCTGGGTGCTCTAACAGTAGAATGACAACAGCAGAAGAATCAGTGAACTTAAAATTGAGCTGGAGAAAGCACTCAGACAACAATAGAATATGGAAAAAAAGACCTCAATATAGCTCAGCGATGAGCAAAAGAACATTGGGATAAATTCAAGAGAATCAATATAAGAATCATTGAAGTCCTAGAGGAGCAGGGAGAAAATTTTAATGAGGGAGGAACTGTTAAAGACACCATTGCTGAAAAATCTCCCAGAGCTGGAGCACATAGGCATCCAGATCCAGAAATCCTGAAGAGTTAAAGGAGACCATAATAAAAGACTCCAAGACATATGCTAAACAAAACAATAAATGCTGTAGATAGAGACACAATATTGCAAGTAGCAAGATTAAAGAAGGAAATTTCAAACAAAAGAACATCCTTAGATTTACAACAGGCTTATCAAATGAAACCCTCTGAGCCTGAAGACAGTGATAGGATATAATGTAAAAACTCAATGAAATGGGCCAGAGTAACAGCACTTTGGGTAGAGCATTCATCTTGCAAGTGGCTGACCTGGGTTCCATCCCTGGCATCCCATATGATCCCCTAGGCACTGCCAGGAGTAAGTCCTGAGTGTTGATCCAGGAATAACCCCTGAGCATTGCCAGGTGTGACAAAAAAGAAAAAAACTCAATGAAATGAACACCTTACCAAGAATACTTTACCAGCTAGACTCTCATTCAGATTTTAAGGAACAATACATAAATACATCCATAGCTCAGGAACTTTACTGACCCAAAATTAACTTTAAAAGAAGGAAAAAAGTAGCTAGTGTAAGACAAGACAAACCCCAAAACAAAAGAAACTTATACAAAGAGATTACACAAAACCCAAAACAATAATCTCCCTCAATGTCAATGGTATAAGTGCACTAATTAAGAAATACAATTGGCAAATGTATTATAAAAACTGAATCCACATTCTCTGCCTACAAGAGACACATTTTAACAGTCAGAACAAACACAGATCAAAGTTAAAGGCTGAAACCAATTCTTCAAGCAAATACCTCCCCTCTAAAAAAGACCGAATGGCCATACTAGAATCCCACAACATTGATTTCAGGCTGAAAAGGGGTTAGACTTCAACACTACCATATCACCTCTTTTAAAGAGAATGAAACTCAGCAAGGAAATACTGGCTTTAAAGGAAATAATGGAAGAGGGATGGCTAGTAGATACGCATAAGACTTTGCAACGCTAAAGCTCAACACACATTTTGTTCAGTTCACATATAACATTCTCCAAGATAGTCCACATGCTGGACCACTAAAAAATACCTCAATAAAATCAAGAAGATAGAAATGGTCTCAACTACCCTTTCAGACCATGATGCACTGAAAACAGAAATTAATCACACACAGAATTGGAAAATCAAATCAAAAACATGAAAATAACAAAGCTTTCTGCTGAACAACCAGTGGGTCAAGAAGGAAATCATAAAGTTTCCTGGAAACAAATGAGATTGACACATGAATTACCAGAATTTGTGGGACACAGTTAAAGCAGTGGTAAGAGGAAAGTTTATGTTCTGCAAGCATTCATCAGGAAGAAAGGGCCCACATAAACACTTTGTGTTCACAGCTTAAGATCTCAAAAAATGAGCCCATTTCAACAAAAGAAGCCCAAATCAGGCAGTAAAGAGATAATAAAATTTAGAGCAGAAATTAAACAATTGTAATAACAAAATTTTTTTTGTTACTGGATGCCATTGGGCTACATTGGCACATGATAGGTCCAGTGGAAATGTTACTGGCACCCGCTAGAGCAAATCAATGAATAACGGGATTCAAGTGATCAAGTGAAGAATAACAAAAATAACCCAAAAGATCGAAGAAAATGAGTTGATTCCTTGAAATAATAAGATCAACAAACCACTAACAAGACTCAAAAAGAGAGAACCCTAATAAGCAGAATCAGAAATGTAAAGGGAATATCATCACAACAGAAACCACAGAAATTCAAAGGATCATCAGAGATTCCTTTGAGAGTTACATACCATAAAACAAGAAAACCTAGGAGAAATGGATCAATTTCTGGATTCTCATAACAGCCTAAGACTGAACCAAGGCGACATGGAACAGACCTATCAATATCAAGTAAATTATAAAAGTAATTGAAATTCCTTACCAAACCAAAATCCCAGGTGCAGATAGATGTTCACGGATGAATTCCTTCAAACCTTAAAAGAGGATTTATTGCCAGTTCTTTTCAAACTCTTCAGTAAGTTGAAGAAACAAAAGAACCCCAGTTTATATTAGGCACATATAAACCTGATATCAAAATCAGACAGAGACACAGAAAAACAGATAATTACAGGTTGATAGCCCTGATGAACATAGATGCAACAAAATACTAGCAAATAGAATCCAAAGATTTGTCAAAATGATCGTACACCATGACAAAGTAGGATTCATCCTAGTATGCAAAGATGATTTAACAACCAACATAATACACCATATCAATAAAAGAAAAAAAAACATATAATCATATCAAAAGATGCAGAGAAAGATTTGACAAGATCCAGCACCTGTTAATGATAAAAACTCTCAACAAGTTGGGAGTTGAAGAAGCTTTCTTCAGTATAGTCAATGCCGTCTACCAAAAGTCCACAAAAAGCATCATTCTCAATGGGGGAAAAATTAAAATCCTTTGTCTATGATCTAGAACAAGACAAGGTTACCCACTCTTGCCACTTTTCATTATTACTGAAAGTACTTGCCATAGCAATTAAGAAAAAAGATAATTAAGATCATCTAGATAGGAAAGAAAGATATCAAGCTATTACTATTTTCAGATGAATTGATACTATAGAGAACCCTAAAGTCTCTACCAAAATGCTCCTAGAAACAATAAATCTTTATAGTAGACTGTCAAGTTACAAAATCAATAACCAAAATTCATTGACTTTCCTCTATGCAATTAAGTAGAGCCACACTATATTTAAAACAAGTATTGCAGGTGACTTATGTGAAGTGGGGAGGAGGGAGAGAGCAGACTCAAGGTATACTTCAATGGTTTGACTATGAACTTGATCACTTGATCACTTGAATCCTGTTATTCATAGGTTTGCTCCGAATGGGCACCAGTAACATTTCCATTGGACCCTATCACGTGCCAATGTAGCACAATGGCATTTGGTTGCTTCAGTAATATGAAGAGCCTCAAACTGTTCCTTCAGGGTCTTGACGAAGAAGTCTGACCATCTTGTAGGTGGGCGACCACGTGATCTTTTGACATCCCATGGGATCCAGTCAGTAACAGCGGTTATCTCCAAATCGAATTATATGTCCAGCCCATCTGATTTTCGATGCTTTGGCAAACGAGACAGCATGCCTGATTCTGGAATAGCGACAGAGGTCGGAACTCTGGATTCCTTCTCTCACTTGAGTGAGGCGTGATATTCCAAGCATAGCTCTTTTGATTCCTCTCTGGGAGACCGAATAGCATTCTCATCCTGCTTTCCTAGGGTCCAGGTCTCTGAGGCATATGTTAATGCAGGGAGAATGGTGGAATCGAAGAGACGTGCCCAGAGCTGGAGGTTCTTTGACCTTTTAACTATTTCTTTGATGCTTTTGAAGGCATTCCATGCGGCTCTCTTCCTCCTGCACAGCTCAGGTTTTAGGTCGCTCATCATGTTGACTTCTCAACCTAGGTACACATAACTGCTGCATTCAGAGATGTCAGAATTCACCGCCAGGTATTGAATATGGACAAAAAATACAAATATATATGAATTTAGCCATAGTTTCTTCGGCAGTGCAGAAACTATTTGATACAATCCCAGTTTTTGTTTTCTTACTTTTGTGTTCATTGTCAAGTTTTTTAAAGATAATTTTTGTTTATTACACACTCACAAACTTTCTGTTGTCAAATATTTTGTAACCCTCCAGATTCAGTTACATGACTCCCAGTTTAGAAAGCTTGGTTTTATATAACAGGTTAATTGATGTGAAAATTCAAACATGAACCAATGAAGTGATCACAAATGTCAAAATACACAAATAGAGACAATAATTTCAAGAGACCATCTATCTCTGCAAAGAGACTAAATGGAAAGATTTTAAAGATAGAAATATTTGTTTTTTTTCTTGTTTTTATTAATTTAATTTTATTAAAAATTACATCAAGTTTTATGTTTTGTTTGCTTATAATTTATACAAGTACACATATTTTATGTCTTATTTATTTATATTTATCATACACACATTTAATATTTATATAAAATTACATTATATAATATTGTATTGTTTACATATATTTAATATACATCTTAAAAAAGAACATTATACATTTACAACACAGGGATAGGAGTCAAGGAAGAGACAGATTAGAGAATGCTAATGACGCATTATTTTAGAGTTATATTTTATTGAAATATAACTAAGAAACAAAAGGGGATACATATATTTTGTGTTCATCATAATCAGCATTCAGATAAATTAAATATGTCAGCACTTTAGAAGAGTCTCTCTGTCATCATATAGATTGCAACCGTTAACTTGGACTCCTATTCTCAAGGTTTAACATCATCCCAATTCCTTCTTTCCTTCCTTCCTTCCCCTTTCTCTTTTTATCTCCCTCTCTCCATCACTCCCTCCCCCTTAACTCCTCTCTTTCTCTTTCTCTCTTCCTTTGTTTCTCTTTTCCATTCTCTCTTTATCTCTTTCTCTTTATTTTCCTCCCTCCCTCCCTTTCTTCCTTCCTTCTTTCCTCCCACCCCTCCCTCCCTTCCTTCTTTCTCTTCCCTCCCTCCCTCCCTCCTTCCTTCCTTCCTTCCTTCCTTCCTTCCTTCCTTCCTTCCTTCCTTCCTTCCTTCCTTTCCTTCCTTCCTTCCTTCCTTCCTTCCTTCCTTCCTTCCTTCCTTCCTTCCTTCCTTCCTTCCTTCCTTCCTTCCTTCCTTCCTTCTTTATTCCTTCCTTGGATCCTTTCTTTCCCTTGTCTTTCTGCTGCATACAACTCTACTCAGGGATTACTTCTGACTCTGTTCTTTGTGATGCTTGAAAGACAATGCATGGTAATTGGAATCTAGTTGAGTTTGATAGAGTACAGGGAAGTACCTTAACCCATGAGGTCTCTCTGGTTCAATTTTCAAAATTTCTAGTACATTGAATTAGTTTGGCATGTTTAGGAATTAATGCAAATAAACACTCTAATTTGAGGTGTTGCAGGTGTCTTGGCTGCATTGGCAGGTGGAAGGCAGGAGACAGACTTGTCTACACCCAGGGTTCTGCCTGGTGGTCCCTGGATGGTTGATGGTCTGACATAAAAGCACTGGGATGAACCCAGAGCCACCACAGAACCTGGCAAGCTACCCTTGGTGTATTTGAAATGCCAAAAAAATAATAATAGACCTCATTTCCAACGAATGGAGATATTACTGGAGCTTGCTCGAGCAAATCAATGAACAACAGGAAAACAAGTTATACAAATGAATACAAATGTAATATAAATGTGTATTAATTTCTTATTTATTTGACATATTTTAATAGACAAAAATTAATTAATTCAGTTTTGTATTGATGATGTAGTTTCTGATTATATTATAATGTTCATATTTTACACCTTTTATGTTAAGCATACATATACATTTGTAGATATGTATCTAAAATATCTTGAGAAAGAAGAGGGAGGGAGAAAGAAGAAAGAACTTTGGAAGGAAAATAAGTTCTTAATCTTTTGGACAGTAGAATACTATAGTAAAAACTTTCTAATATCCATGAATGATCATAACCCATGGTTTTCCAGAGACTTAAAATTTCTAAAACAAATTTCTAGTCATTATACTCAATCACTGTACCACAAAGTCCTGTTCATCGTTATTCAGAAGCTATAAAACAATTTTTAATCTTGAATAAAATAAATATGTGTCCTCTAAAATATAGAGGCTTTGAATAACATAGTATTTTTTGAAAAGGTTTTGCCTAGGTACACATAGTAGCACTCTCTAAAGATGTAGAAAAAAATCTAAGTCATACAAAGTTTTTCCTGACTCAATCTGTTCTCTTCTGAAGAGTTTCTTGTTGCCTTTGTAATCTTAACCTTGCTAAAGAACTGTAATTCTCAAATACACTTTATTCAAATGTTATGAGAAGATTTATGCTTCCCTTAAACAAGAATGTAACGACACTTTCTCTGATCTGCTTGGTTTTTACTCCATACACAATAGGGTTCATTGTGGGAGGCAAGAGAAGATAGAGATTAGCCATGATAATGTGTATGTGTGGAGGAATGGTGTGCCCACCAAACCGATGTGTAAAGAATGTAAAGAAGGCTGGCACGTAGGTGATGATAATGGCACAGATATGGGCAGTGCAAGTACTAAAGGCTTTTTGTCGAGCGCCTGCAGATGACAGACTCACAACTGCTCTAAGAATCATAGTGTAAGAGACTGTAATACACAAGATATCAAATCCGCCAATCAGAATGGCGACCATCAAGCCATAGATGGCATTGATCTTAACATTGCCACAGGATATTTTGGCCACCGACATGTGGTCACAGTAGGTGTGTGGTATGACATTGCTTCTACAATAGGGCAGGCGCTTTGTGAGGAAAGTAAAAGGGATAACAAGAAGTACACCTCTAGTGAAAGTGAGGAGTCCTGCCCTAGCGATAACTGAATTCGTGAGGATAGTAGCATATCGTAGTGGGTAACAGATGGCTACATAGCGGTCTAAGGCCATGAGCATGAGCACCCCGGACTCCATTCCTGTGAAGGTGTGCACAAAGAACATCTGGGCCAAACAGGCATTAAAGTCAATCTCCTTCAGGTTAAACCACAATATGAAGAGTGTGTTAGGGAGAGTGCTGGTACACATGAGCACATCTGTGAAGGAGAGAAGGGCGAGGAAGATGTACATAGGTCTGTGTAAGGCCTCTTCCGAGTAGATAAGATATATGATGCCAAAGTTCCCTATAATGGCTATACTATACATTGTACACAGAGGAAAAGAGATCCACAAATGCACTTCTTCCAGCCCAGGAATACCATTTAAAATGAATGTAGTTGGAGTCAAGCTCGTGCTATTTAGAAATAGCATAATGGCTAATATAAAGGTGTTGCACTGCCCCCCCCGAGATGTTGCAGGTGAGGCTGCAGTGCCCGGCTGCATCAGCAGGTGGCAGACAGGAGGCTTATCTACACCCAGGGCTCTTCCCCATGGGCCCTGGATGGTTGATGGTCTGACATAGAAAAAGACTGGGACCCCTGGATGAACCCAGAGCCACAGCAGTGCCTGGCAAGCTACCCGTGGTGTATTCGATATGCCAAAAACAGTAACAATGATGAACCTTATTCCCAATGAATGGAGACATTAATGGAGCCGTCGAGCAAATCGATGAACAACAGGAAGACAAGTGATACAAGTGCTATATTATGGCAATTATAGAATTATTCTTTCTGTAAGCAGAAGATAAAAATAAGTTCAGAAATTAGGTGACAAACAAGATTCTTCCTCATAATAATTTGACTTTAAAAGATGAACAGTCCAAGTCCCATTGTTGTGATGATCTGATCTGTCTTTTTTTTTTTTTTTTTGCTTTTTGGGTCACACCCGGCGATGCTCAGGGGTTACTCCTGGCTCTGCACTCAGGAATGACTCCTGGCGGTGCTCAGGGGACCATGTGGGATGCCGGGATCGAACCCGGGCCGGCACAGGCCGGCCACGCAAGGCAAATGCCCTACCCGCTGGGCTATCGCCTCCGGCCCTGATCTGTCTTTTTTTTTTTGTGTGTGTCATAGCTTATTCTCTAGGCTGCAGTTCACAGTTCACAAACCAACTGAACTGCGACAGAATGAAAAGTTGCTGTGTTCTAGCTGCTCACCATCTTGATCAGAGATATTCTGAAATGTTAGCAATCTTCAACGGTTCTTGCAGGATCACTTTTCAGAGTTACTCTGCTGTACATATAACACATGCTGAAAATTTCAAACTAGATCTTGCTCAATTTCTGCCCTTTCAGTTTGCAATAATCTTAAATTCAGAAAGCTAAAAATTATACCCTGTGTTAGTAGCTTTCTTAAAGATAAATCATACCAGGCCGGAGAGATAATCCAGCGGGCAAGGTGTTTGCCTTGCATGCAGCCGGCCTGTGCCAGCCCAGGTTTGATCCCCGAATCCCATATGGTCCCCGATCACCACCAGGAGTAATTCCTGAGTGCAGAGCCAGGAGAAACCCTGAGTATTGCCAGATGTGACCCAAAAAAAGCAAAAAAAAAAAAAGATAAATCATACAATAATCTTAAATGCAAAAAGTATTCTTCCTCAACACCAACAATATGTCACCTGTTAGCATCTGTGATCATCATCACTTTATTATATAGATTAAGAATTATTGAAAACAATAACATAAGAAGCTAATGACTTCCTAAAAAAGGCCTAGTCTAATAGTTTTAAGATTAACTGAAGAATAGATATACTCATCAAAAACGTGAATAGGTATTTCTTCTAAAATATAGCACTATATTTTCTGTTCATATCACAACCTCAGAGAATCATAAACCAAATATTTCTTGTCCTATATGAGCAGCACAGTTATTTTTATCTTGTCCGATATGTGCAACACATGTTATTTTTATAACAAAGAAGATGCTTAGAACAATTCTGCCACCCTGTCAGTACTCAGGGGCTTTATTGTGGCTCTATGCTTGGGAATTATTCATGGAGGGACTCAGGGGACCATATCAGATGCCAAGGATTGAACCTGCATAATCCCATTTAAGGCAAATGACCTAACTCTAACTGCTGTCTTATTTATTTGAATCTAAAAAATAGTTTTAAGTTCAGATTAAAAGGATCTTTGAGAGAATAAGAACTGATAACAAAATACTTGAGTAGTATAAAAGGAAATTATTTAGAGCATTAGTGAATTTTAAGGTAATAAGAACAAAATCATCTCTTCAGAAATGAACTGGAAGATGCTGATTTAAGTAAATATTCAAGTTGTTTTATTCAAGTGATATTTATATAGAAGTAGAATTTGGAACAAAAGGAAATAATGCCTTTGAAATTTTTTAATCTGTGTTGAAATTTAAAATGCTTCCTGGATATATAATAAGCAACCCATTTGTTAAATTCTCTTGGTGCTGTTCAGTGAAATACCAGAGACTCACACGCATGGGGCAGAGCTGCTACCGGCTCTCCCTGTGCCCAGCCACTCACGAGGCACCCAGGAGGGATGGCAGGTTCTAGCCCTGGCCTGCCACCCCAGCAGAGCCTCGAAACAAGCCAGACTACCACCCATTCCATGAGGGCCACCATTTTCCACATCCAGACTTCCCTCTCCTCAGAACTCCAGCCAGCAGAAGAGCCTATTACAGCCCGGCTCGCGCGGCCACTTGTGGCAGTGTGGTTCATCAATAAATGCTGGATTTAGAGGTGACTACAAGAGTATGCTACCCGCACGGCAGAGCCTGGCAAGTTACCTGTGTCGTATTTGATATGCCAAATACCAGTAACAATTATAGACCCCATTCCCATGACCTGATGGAATGGTTTGAGGCGCTTTTATGTTCATGGAGCAAACAGATGCCCTTGGGCTCTACTAGCATGAGACAGGACATATGGAGATGTTACTCATGCCTGCTCGAGCAAATCGATGATGAACGGGAAGACAGTGATACAGACAGTGATATAATAAGCAACCCATTTGTCAAATTCAGGGATATTTTTACTGGAAATTTATGATTACATAAAATTAGCTTTTTTAAATTTTGCTTATATTCTGTGTCAGGAAATTTTGACAAATCAAATTTTTCAAATATGAAGAATGAACAGATAAGCCTAAAATAATTGATATTAGATTGGAATGTGATAACTGTGATGCCAGACATGCAATTCCCCCATTGAAGATGTGAGCAAAACCCCAATATTTTGTCTACGACTGACCCTTTGCTTTTATACAATGTAATTCTCTTAGTAATGTTTTTTCTATTTCAGAGTAGTAGGACTGATTACCTTCTCTTTAGGCTGGCCCCAGAAGATTTTATTAATTGGGAAAATACAACTGTATATTTTGAAGCAAAGCACAAGCTAGTATGTACAAATAACTTTATAGTAGGATACATTATACCTTTACAATGATAAAATAACCCTAAATGATAACTTTCTTACTCTTCTTAACTTAACAGTTTTTATAATCTGAGCCTATCTCTTTAATAAAAACACACACACAATTCGAAATCCTGCTCACCCTGAGAGTCATTGGAGTTCTTCAAGAAACTGAAGTTGAAGTCACGAATTAAGTCATATTCTTATCTTTGTGTGCCCTTGGTCACACTATAAATAAAGAATATATTGAGATCATAGGCACAGGAGTGAAGTAGGGGAATAATTTGTGTGTATTACTGTAGTCTCAGAGGAGAACATATTTCCTAAGGGAATGTGGTATCTATAATTTGATAAAAGGACACTTAGGAATAAGAACTGTCTTGGAGCTAGGATCCAATCTCAGTTCCTGAGAGTCTTAGGAATTATTTTATCCCTCACCATAGTTGAGAATTATAGGTTAGAAATCATTTTGAGAAAATACATGTTTGAAATCATATGGACTTTAAAAATTTTATCTTTTGGAAAAGAGACGTATTTTCTATTTCAAAACCCAGAACAATGCCATGTACACCTAGAACAATGCCATGCACAAATTTATGCTAAATATTTTATTGGATAAAAAGTTTATGTTTGTATGCAAACAATTAAGTGACTTTCATGTGACATTATTTGATTAGAACTGTGACATTTATAGTGTCATTAATAAATATCAACTTAAACAATGTTCATATAGACTATTTACAATTATTTAAATATACATAATATCATTCTGAATACAATTTTTTTCTCCATTTTCTATTTTAAAAAATTTTCATTATACCACCGTGAGATATACAGTTACAAAAGTGTTCATATTTGGGTTTCAGGCATACAGTGTTCCAGCAACCATCCCTCCATCAGTGCCCATTTCCCTTCACCAATGTTCCGTGATTTCCCTCACCCCACCAGTCTGCATCTATGGTAGGCCGTTTTCACTTCTCACTCTCTCTCTCTCTCTCTCTCTCTCTTTCCTTACTTTTACACACTGTGGCTTGCAATACATACAGTTAAAAGGTTATCTTGATAACCTTGATAACCTTTCAATGCTCAGTTCTAGGCTGGTATTATCATCTACAATAATTATTAGTACACTGATCATTTCTCTGTATTGCCTAATCTCTGAATCCCACACATTTTCAGTAGGTTCTACCCACTGACAAGATCTCCTGATCCATGTTTTGTCTGGCCTTGGATATTGGTATCATGCTAATATTTTTAATCCCACAAATAAATGTAGTCACTCTATATCTGTTCCTTTTCCCTCTGGCTAATTTCACTCAGCATGATCCTCTCCATGTCCATTCATTTATAGGCAAATTTCATAACTTCTTTTTTTTCCTAACAGCTGTATAGTATTACAATACCCATTTGATAAGGGGTTAATATCCAGGATATGTCAGGCACTGGTGAATTTTACAAAAAAGATAACAGCCAACCCCATCAAAAATGGGGAGAAAAATGAGCAAAAACTTCAACAAAAAGAAATTTGAATGCCTAAAAGACATGAAAAATGCTCATCATCATTAATTATCAGAGAGATGCAAATCAAAGCAACAAGATATCATCTCACACCACAGAGACTGGTGCATATCCAAAAGAGCAAGAACAACAAGTGTTGGCCTGGATGCGGGGAAAAGGGGATCCTTATCCATTGTTGGTGTGAATGTCGACTGGTATAGCCTTTTGGAAAACAATATGGACATTCCTCCAAAGACTAGGAGTGGTATGGTGGGTCAAACTCCCATTTGACCCACCATACCACTCCTGGGAATCTACCCTGGGAGACCAAAAACACACAGCAGAAACACCATCAGAACTTTTATGTTCATAGCACCACTAGTCACAAACGCCAGAATCAGGAAACAACCAGAGTGCCCAAGAACTGATAACTGGATAAAGAAACTGGTACATCCGTTTTCTATTTTTTCTTTATTGATTTTGTTACACATGATATTAATTGATTAAATTTTTTATTTTTTTGCTTTTTTGGGCCACACCAGCAATGCTCAGGAGTTACTCCAGGCTCTGCACTCAGGAATTACTCCTGGCGGTGCTCGGGGACCTTATGGGATGCCAAGGATCAGACCCGGGTTGGCTGCTTATGAGGCAAACACCCTACCCGCTGGACTCTTGCTCTGGCCGATATTAATTTATTTTTTGCATGGGGGCAATACCCTGTGGTGCTTTGAAGTAAATCCTGCTTAAGTGCTAAGGTATACTCCTTGGGGGATGGCAGGACCATATGGGGTTGAATCTGACTATGTGTGACATTATATAGGATGATAATGAAAATCTTTGATTCATTGCTGCTGATTAGATCACTTGATCACTTGACATTCTGTTACTCATTGATTTGCTTGAGCAGGCGCCAGTAACATTTCCATTTGACCCTATCACATGCCAGTGTAACCCAATGGCATCTGCTTGCTTCAAGAATATGAAGAGCCTCAAACTGTTCATTCAGGGTTTTAACGAAGAAGTCTGACCATCTTGTAGGGGGCGACCACATGATCTTTTGATGTCCCGTGAGATTCAGTTGGTTCTAGTCCAGTGGCCATGTCCAACTCTCATTACATGTCCAGCCCATCTGACTGTCTCGTTTGCTGATTAGATAGATGCGATAAAATCTGCTAGTAATATATAGGTCCTACTTCTATTTTTTGTTTGATTTTGGGCCACAATTGGTGGCAATCAGGCCTTTAATGGCTCTGTGCTCAAGGATCATTTCTCACCTTGCTCAAGGAACCATATGACATGACAGAAGTTGAATCTGAGTCACCTGCTTGCAGGACAAATATCCTACCTGTTACATAATTGCTCTAACTCTTATATGCTCCTTCTTTCAAATAATTATTGAAGGTGGATTTATGCTAAAATGTAGAAAATATTTTTGCAATGATAAAATCATTATAAAATCATAAATAAACCACATTTGACTGACTGCTTATAATAATATACAGAATTTGTGTAAGCATCTCTGTTTTCCGAACTTGATAAATTTCACTTGGATTTTATTTTATATTTTTTTCATGTCTGGGAGGCTATTTTATTTTATTTCAATTTTTTATTATACCACCGTGAGGCATACAAAGGTATTCATAATTGGTTATTGGTAATACCGTATTCCAGCACCATCCCGCCACCAGTGCCTCATTTCCACCACCAATGTACCCCACCCTCCCACCCACCCCCTGGCTGCCTCAATAGCAGGTATCCCCGTTTCCTATCTTTCTCTCTGTCTCTTTCTCTCTGTCTCTGCCTCTCTGTCTCTGCATCTCATCCTCTTCTTTTACACATTTAGGTTAGTCCTGCAGATATTTAGAGTTTATCACTTAAGTCTCTTTGTGTATATTCAATGGTGAGCTTTAGTCTGCCATTACCATTTCCCACACTTAGTAAAACACTGGTATCTATTTATATTCTATTAATGAATGCAGTCATTCTATATCTGTCCTTTTCCTTCTGACTAATTCCACTCAGCATGATAGAGTCCATGTCCATCCATTTGCAGGTAAATTTCATAATTTCATCTTTTCTGAAAGCTGCATAGTATTCCATAGTGTAGATGTGCCACAGTTTCTTTAGCCAGTCCTCTGTTCTCGGGCATTTAGTTTTTTTCCTGATTCTAGCTATATATTCATTATATATTAGGCTGGAGCGAGCACGCCTGGGCTTCATCCCCGCTCTGTCATCTCCAAACCTGGGGTTGTGCTTGCTCCTGGCATTTGTGTTCCATAATGCTTTTGGTGTGTGTTTGTAGAAAGTGTGAGAAATGGTGCTCGAGGTTATCCGGGAGAAGGGCCAGGGCTGACCTCGCGGCACGCGTGACTTCAGCTCCAGGCTGGGCATGGGCAGTATAGATGTATGGCCCGTCGCTTCCGGCAGGCCTTTTCAAAAGGACACATCACTGAGCTGTCTGGGTGCCCTGCTGCCCCCTCCAGGCTGCCCAAGAGGCCCCAGACCCAGTTAGGGGAGCCAGACACCACTCTTCTACCTCAGAGCTTAGCCCGCTGGTCAGGCAGACAAGGTTCAGGCTTTCTTGTGATCTGGGCTTGATTGATGTCCTAAAACTAAAGCCTGGAGAGAAGGTAAATGGGGGTCAG
This sequence comes from Cryptotis parvus, assembly GCA_021461705.1. Classification (NCBI taxonomy): domain Eukaryota; kingdom Metazoa; phylum Chordata; class Mammalia; order Eulipotyphla; family Soricidae; genus Cryptotis; species Cryptotis parvus. Next base: position 15,864 of record JAJIBD010026801.1, read on the forward strand.
AACCGAAGGCCTGGGGCTGGTGCTGGATGTAACTGTTCGGGTCACAGGCTTTGCCTGCAGTAAATCCAGGTATTTTTCAAGCCCAGCCCAGGTATGCTGATCCAGAGACTCACATACTGGCTCTCCCTGTGCCCATCTGATCATGAGGCAACTGGGAGGGATGGCAGGTTCTAGCCTAGGCACGTCACCCCAGCAGAGCCTCACAATAAGCTAGAGGACCACCCCACACCATGAGGGCCGCCATTTTTCACATCTGGACTGCCCTCTCATCAGAACTCCACCCAGCTGAAGAGCTGATCACAGCCCAGCTAGCATGGCCGCAGTGGCCGTTTGGTTCATCAATAAATGCTCGCGATTAGAAGTGACTACAAAATTATCCAACCCTCATGACAGAGCCCGACAAGCTACCCATGTCATATTTGATATGTCAAAACCCAATAACAATAATAGACCTCATTCCTATGACCTGAAGGAATGGTTTGAGTTCTTCAGGTTCCTGGAGCAAGCAGATGCCCTTGGGATACACTAGCATGTGACAGGATGTATGGAGATGTTATTGGTGCCCGCTTGAGCAAAACAATGATCAACAGGAAGACAAGTGATACAAGTGATAATATATCAATATATATTTCATATATATGCTGCTATGAAGACTATTTAAAGTCCAGGTATACTTGAGCCAGAGACACAGACACACGGGCATATATTTCATATATACCCTACAGCAAAGCCTATTTCAAGTCCAGGTATGCCTGAACCAGAGACACAGATACATGGGGCAGAGCTGCTACTGGCTCTCCCTGTACTTGGCTGATCATGAGGTTCCTGGGAGGGAAGGCGAGTTCTATTGGTGTCCGCCACCCCAATAGAGATTTGCAAGAATCAGAGAAAATATGAGGAGCAGCCATTTTCAACATCTGGATTCCACAGCTTGGCAGAACTCTATTCAAGAGAAAAGCTAATCTCTCCCCATTGCGTATGGCTGCTTTGCAGCTGCGCAGTTCATCAGTAAATGCACAAACTGAGAGTCTACCTACTACCGAGTATCCCACCCACATGGCAGAGCCTGGCAAGCTACCCATGTCATATTTGATATGCCAAAACCGATAAAAATATAGACTTCTTTCCCATGACCTGAACAAGTGGTTTCAGACTCTTTGTGTTCCTGGAGCAAGCAGTTGTCCTTGGGCTACACTAGCATGTGACAGGATGTATGGAGATGTTACTGGTGCCTACATGAGCAAATCGATGAAACATGGGAAAACAAATGATACAAGTGGTATATGCTGCACTTTCTTTGCGTATTTATCCATTTAGGTTATATCCATGTTTCATCTATTGTTGATGTATATGCAAATAACACAAGGATGTAAATCTCTTCAAGATAATTTCCTTTTTGCATCTTGACAATATATCATTGTGTTCAAGGTATAAGCTTCTGGCTATGAGCTCAAGATTCATTCCTGGAGGTGGGCTGGGGGACCTTTAGCAGTGCCTGGGATTGAACCTTGATCGGTGAAAACAAGACAAGCACTCTGGTTCCTGTACTATTTTCCTGACCACACAGAGAATTATTTTATCTTACTCAGATATACTTCTACAATTGAGATTGCTGTGTCATATGGTAGTTCTAATAAGAGTCTCAATATTTTTTTACAAAGTTGCTGTATAAATTTACATCCCCACCAACAATGTACAATATTTCCCTTTTATTGTATATTTTTCAGGAGTTTATTTTGACTATTTGGTGAGAGGGGTTTGGGGACAAATCTGTGTTGCTCAGGGCTTAAACCTGGTCTACCTTCAGGGATTACTCCTGGTCAGACTTGGGGAGACCATATGGGATGTAAGGATCCAACTAGGGTAGGCCTTGCTCAAGTTGGAGTGCCCTACACACTGAACTACTATGCCAGCCCTCTTTTTGACTTTTTTTGATTATAGTCATTCTTAAAGATGTGACTATGATTTTTGATTGTGACAATGATTTTTCTTTCTGAAAAATTATATTGACCATATTGTTATGCATTTGTAAACAATTCTGATTCTTTTTTTAGTATTTTAATATAACACCATGAGATATACAATTACAAATTCATCATTATCCCGTTATTCATCAATTTGCTCGGCGGGCACCAGTAACATTTCCATTGGACCCTATCATGTGCCAATGTACCCCAATGGCATTTGGTTGATTCAGGAATATGAAGAGCTTCAAACCGTTCCTTTAGGGTCTTGACAAGGAAGTCTGACCATCTTAGATCTTGCTACTTGCAATATTGCTTCTCTACCTCTGCCCTCTCTCATTCTAACTAGTATATGACTTGGAGATTTTTTAGGAACCCTTCTAGCTGGTGCTTTGTGCTTCTTAGATCTGGATGCCTGCATCCTTCAACTCTGGGAAATCTTTTTTTGCATGGTGTCCTTAACTATTTATACATCTTTCTAATAGTCTTCCTGTCCTTCCAGAACTCCGATGATTCTTATGTTGTTTCTCTTTAATTCATCCCAATGTCCTCTTTTTCCCCTTCTTGAGCTATTTTTTTTGGTTCTTTTCCATCTTCTCAATTTTTTCTATGTGCTTACTGCAGCTCATCTTCTCATCTTCACACTCACTGATTTTTTGTCTCCAGCTATTGCCATTCTACTGTTAAGGCACCCATACAGGTTTTCACTTTATCTACAGACTTTCTTACTATTGACACTTATATTTGAAGTTTTCTTATTTCTTTTCTCATTTCCTCCCATATTTTATTAGTTGATGGTTCCACTGTTTCTTTCTTTTTTATTTGAAAGATGCTCATGTAGAGTTTTGGTTCTACAGTATTCCAACAAGCACCCTCCACCCAAACTCATCTCCCATCACCAATGTCCCCACCTCCCCTCCCCCTCCCGCACCTCAACCACTTTGGGGGTTCTGAAGGTCATTTCTTTTCCTCTTTATATCTCTTTCCCACCAAACTTTCCTGCTCTTCGTGGAATGCAGTGCATTGAAAGACATTACTGTTTCACTATTTTAGTGGACCGGCGTGGCCGCAAACAGCCAGCGCGACCTGGGCCTCGAACTGGTTTTGCTCTGTTCAACTGGTCGTGAGGCAGTTTCCCAGCATCCGGACAGCGAAAATGGTGGCTAGTGTGATGGGCGAGTCTCATCCGGCTGCTTCTGGGACCCCACAGAGGTGACGGGCCCACTCCCCAAAGCCCATCTGCCCTCCTTGGGGTTCCATGGTCAGCTAGGCCCGGCACGAGCCAAGTTCCAGCCTCCCCAGCCGCTTGTGAGCCTCTGGGTGCTGGCCACGGGCAGCTCTCCACTGTTTCTTTCATGGTCTCTTGTATTTTGTTGAATGTCCATTCCACACTTTGAGTTCGTTAAATATCCTCACCATTTCATCTCTGAATTCTTTATCAGATAAGTTATATGTATATGGGTCTGCTTTATTGTTTGTTGTTTTTTTTTTTTCTTTTTGGGTCACACCCGGTGATGCTCAGGGGGTTACTCCTGGCTCTGAACTCAGAAATCACTCCTGATGGTGCTCAGGGAACCATATGGGATGCCGGGGATTGAACCTGGGCGTTCATGGGCCGACCGCGTGAAAGGCAAACACCCTACCCACTGGGCTATCGCTCCGGCCCCATATGGGTCTGCTTTGTTGAAGCTTCAGGACTCTATTCTTTATCCAGTACACATGATGGGGTCATGTTGTTCCCCCATGTTGCCTTGGTAGTCTGGGAGTTATATCCCCAACAACTGCTCTACCTCTAAGAAATGTAGTTGGTTTCTCTAGCCTAGGTGCTTAATCAGGGCACCTGGGCCAGAGTAAATATCTTTCTTTTCGCTGTTGCTTACACTGTCCAAAAATCCCTTAGGATATTTTTTGTATGATTTCTGAGTAGTGCTGTGTTGAAGCAATGTAGTGCTGTGGAGCAGCACTTCACAGTTGGGTGTCAGCTGTACCACTGATAATGTTCTGGTCTGTGCAGGTTCATTCCCTCCTTGTGCCCCTTAGGCCATCTGGCCATGGCTAAACCGGCTATTGTAAAGACCCCCGTCCATCCAATTGGGTGTCAGTTGTACCTTCAATGTTCCTGGAGACATTGGTTTGTTCCTTCCCTGGACCGCCAAGACCATCCTGGCCACTTCTTGGCCTAGCTGTGTAGCCTCCAGGCCAGCTGGGTGTCATCTGTATTTGTGAGTAATGTACCAGTTGACACAGGTTTGTTCCCTCTCTGGGCCCCCAAGGCTGTCTGGCTGTTGCTGGGCCCAGGTGTACTAATTCCTTTATGAGCCAGACTGTTATTCCCCATAATTAAACTTACTCTGCCTGGCAAAACAGGTTCTATCATTCCTGTTCTTAGCTTGTAAGGGCGTTGATTTGGCAAAATTGTGATGGTCTCAAGGTAGAGAATATATAAGCTGCCCTTGCCTGATGGAGTGAGCTAGAGTGTCTATTGATTGCAAATCTAGGGGATTCTCTTTAGGGACACTGGGCAGATGGAAAGAATGGAAGTGTCCCTGAATTTAGCTGGATCAGGGGCTGGCCCCATGCCCAGTTTCCTGTATTCTGGCAAGTCACAACTGCTACATGAGCCTGTGGAACCTTTCACAGCTACCATATCTCTTTTCCATAAAGGTACCATTCTGAGTTGACATTCTTAGGAGGAGCTCAGCAATACTTGAGAATGTGCCCTATTTTACCATAATTATGACACTTGAGCTGTGCCTGTGAGGATTGAAACTGACTACTGCTTGGAAGGACAGTCCCTGGCCCAGTGCTTCCCCTCCTGCACTTTGGACTAAATCATCAGTAGGTGAGGACCTCTGATGGGTGAGGTGGTGATTGGCCCTGTCTCTATTATGGTTGCTGGTACTTTTATTTCTCCTCTGAGAAATGCTACTGTCTCTCCTATAGGAGCTTCCTGATCTATCCCTACTCTTCTGATCCTGTTTTTGTATTGAGTAGACTTCTAAATTATGTCTACATGCCTTGTGGGTAACTGAACCAATATTGCAACCAGTCTTTAATATCTCTTGAGGTTCTCTCTCTCTTTAATAGGACATAGGATTCCCTAGAAGTTTTCACTGGCATTCTCAAATGTTCCAAGTGTTGTTAAGTGGATGAATCTGGAATCTCTCTGTTAATGGTCCCACTCAGTTACCTACAAATTCTACATAGGGCTCATTAGGTCCTTAAAAATCTTTATACAGGATGGGGCGGAGCGATAGCCCAGTGGGTAGGGCGTTTGTCTTGCACACGGCCGGCCTGTGCTGGCCCTGGGTTCGATACCCGGCATCCCATATGGTCCCCGAGCACCGCCAGGAGTAATTCCTGAGTGCAGAGCCAGGAGAAACCCCTGAGTATCGCCGGGTGTGACCCAAAAAGCAAAAAAAAAAAAATCTTTATACAGGTACAGCTCCCTGAAATTCTGGGTCAGCATCAATCCATTCCCAAGCCTTCAACATTGCCTCACGAATATAAGTTAAATCAACATGAGGCATTGTTATCTGTATTTTCTTCTTTTACCTTTCTCCTTCACCCTTCAGCATGCCATAAATTATGTTAGTGTCAAAAGCCTCTGCTTCCAGAAGGGTTTAGGTGTGAAGTTTCACCTTAATCTCATCAGAACGCCACATTTTCCATTGTAGAAATTGTCATTGGTTAATCAGATTCTAGCTACCATCTGAAAATTTGGAAGAGTCCACTCCCTCTCTTTCACTCTAATCAGAAAAAATTTAAAGAATAGGGGATGCTATCCCAAATTTATCACAAACCTTCTTAAATTCACCCATGGAATCAATTCCCAACTCTCTATAAGATCCAGTTCATCATCTTCAATTCACCAGGAGAAGAGCTGCAAGATTTCTGAGGTCTTGCTCTCTGATTGTTTTTAAATTGGACATGAGAGGAGCTGCGAGACGCCAAAGTACTGGATGAGTTCAAAGAATTATATTGCTCATCTTCTGTTGGGGGACATACTCTAATCAACTCTAGGCTCTTGTTAACATTTAGTATGTGTTAAGAGCTGCTTCCTGCCCTTAGGAATCTTTGTAGCATAAGAGAGTGGGCATGATTGGATGAGACACAACTATATGGCAAAAATTATCATGAGTCTAGGCTATCTCCAGTACAGTGCTCTTTTTGCCCCACAGTATTCCAAGAGATACTTGGTGATGGTGGATCAACCCTATGTAATCAGTTCTGCTAGTTCAGAGATGCATGCCAGTGTGATACTGTTAATGTCTTCTTCAAGGTCTACTAGCAGTTTTTTTTTAATTATAATAAAGTGATATTAAGATAATGATTCTTTTCACAATTGTTGAAAAGAAAATAAAATACCTTGAAATTAGATTAACTAAGAATTAAAGATTTATACAGAGAAAACTAAAAAATGTTTCCTCAAGGAATGAAATAGGACATGAGTAAATGGAGACAGATTCCCTGCTCATGGATTTGGATTGTTAACATTATCAAAATGGCAATACTCCCTAAAGCTTTATACAGATTCAATGCTGTCCCAATAAGGATACCCTTGACATTTTCAAAGAAATTGACCAAATACTCCTGAAAATTGTATGGAATAATAAACCCCAAAATAGCTAAAGCAATCTTTTGGGAAAGAGGAAATAGGAGGCATCCACTCTTCCCAATTCAAAGTGTACTAATAATTAGTACATTTTTAAAGTAATTAAAATGGCATGGCATTGTAATAGAGACAGACCTGTAGACCTATGAAATAGAACTGAATATCCTGACACTCACTCTCAAATATATGATCACTTAATCTTTTGATAAAGAAGCAAAAACTATCTAGTGGAGCAAAGTTTTTCTCTTCAACAGTGGTGCTGGGAAAACTGGACAGCTATATAAAAATGAGCTTAGACCTCTTTCTAATATCATGCCCAAGTCAGATCAAAATGGATTAAAGATCTCAACATCAGATAGTATATATAAGATACATCAAAGGAAACATAGGTAAAACCCTCTAGGACATTCAATCTAAAGGCATCTTCAAAGACAAAACACCACTGACAAAGCAAATGAAAGCAAAGATCAACACATTTATATGAAACTGAAAAGCTTCTACACCTCAAAAGAAATGGTGACTAAGATAAAAGAGCCCTAAGAATGGGAAAGAATAGTTACCCAATGCCCATTAAATGGGGAGAAGAAATGAACAAACACTTCCTAAAAAAAAAAAAATCCAAATGGGCAAAAGGAATATGAAAAAGTGCTCCATCACTAATCATTAGGGAGATGCAAATCAAAACAACAGTAAGATATCATCTCACCACAATTGGTGGTGCTCTTATGAACTGGCTCAGTGCTTAGGGATCACTTCTGACATTGTTCAGGGACTCATATGACATGATAGGAATTAAATAGGAGGCACCTGCTTGCAAGTCAAATGTTCTACCTGCTGCATAAATGTTCCAACCATTATATGCTACTACTTTGAATAATTATTTGAATACGCATATGCGCTAGGAAAGTGGGAAAACAGCTATGCAATGATAAAATCATTATAAAATCATGAATAAATCACATTTGGGTAATTGCTTATAATAATATTCAGAATTTGTTAGTGTTCCTATTTCCCAGGTTGATAAATTTCTCTTGGATTTTAAATATACCTTATACCCACATGTACCCACATATTCTGACATAACACTTTAAGATGTTTAATAAAGTTTGATTTAATTTCTGATGAAAGATAATGCTGTATTGCTAAAATAATTCATCTTTTCATCTGTTAAGGAGTCAATATTCATGATATATCAGACACTGGTATAACTTTAAAGAAGAAAATAGCCAACCCCATAAAAAAGTGTGGAGAAGAAATGAACAGAAACTTCCTCAAAGAACAAATTCAAATGGCCAAAGGCATATGAAAAAAAATTCTATTATCACTAATCATCAGAGAGATGCAAATAAAAACAACAATGAGATATCATCTCACACCACAGAGACTGACACATATCCAAAAGAGCGAGAACAATCAGTGCTGTTGTGGATGTGGGAGAAAGGAACTCTTATGCATTTCTGGTGGGAATGTCGACTGGTCCAGCCCTTTTGGAAAACAATATGGATAGTTCTCCAAGAACTAGAAACTGAGTCCCTTTAGACCTAGCAATACCACTCCTTGGAATATACCCTTGCGGGCCACAAACACCAGCAGAAACACCATGTGCATATGAACTATTTACAATTGCCTTCTGGCTATTGTGGAAACCACCAGAATGCCCAAGAACAGCTGACTGAATAAAAGAAACTATAGAACATCTACACAATGGAATACTATGCAGCTGTAAGGAAAATGAAGTTATGGAACTTGCTTAAAAATGCATGGACATGAAGAGTATTTTTGTGGAGCAAAATTACTCAAAGGGAAAAGGACAAATACAGAATGACTGCATTTATTTGAGAAATACTGAAAAATAGTATGATGTTAATATCCAAAAGCCAGACGAAACTTTGATCAGGCAGACTTGTCAATGAGTGGAAACTACTCCCACTGTGTGAGTAAGAGGTTAGGTAAGATAGAGAAAGGAACATTGTGCTAATAATAATTGGAAATGGTAATACCAGCCTAGAACTGGGGAATTTGGGAAGGGAATCAGGTGACATTGGTGGCAGGAAATGCACTGGAGGAGGGATAGATGCTGGAACACTGTATGACTGAAAACTATCTTGAATGGTTTGTAATTGTATTTTGTAATTGTATTTCTCATGGTGGTATAAATTATTTTTTAAAAATCATCATTGCATATAATATTCACATTGATTTTATAGATGCTTCTTTTCTAGATCAATTGAGACAAAATGTCATATAAAGTTTGAATTTAAGTTTTGATATATGATGATTTTATGCTCATGTCTTGCAATGTGCACACTATTCAGATTAATTGGCCCATATATTATTACATGCTGTTATTACTAGTTATTGTTGTGGTAAGAACCTAATTTCTGATCCTATTTCAACTTGCATACAATGTAGCATTAACTATAGTGACCTTAGAATAAATTAAATACTAGACATATTCATTTTATAATTGCATGCTATACATCTTGATTAGCATCTCCCACTTGCCTCATGTGACTTTCAGTCTCTAGAAATTTAACTATTAGTTCAGTCTCTAAGTTACACAGGTGAGGTCAAATAGTATCATTCTCACCAGACTTACTGTCATGTAGCATCCATCAATGTTGTTGCAAGAGTAGATGCATGAATATCATTCCATTGTATATTATATATAATTTATAATATAGCAATGTATATTTCATACATATGCTGCACTTTGTGTATGCATTCATTTATGTTGTGCCCATGTTTTGTCTATTGTTGATGATTCTGGAAAGAACACAAGGTTTAATTATCTCTTCAAGACAATTCTTTCCTTCTTCTTTCTTCTGACCATACTCCATGATGTTCAAATAATGAGCTCCTGCCTCTGAGCTCAAGACCTCAAGATTCATTCCTGGAGGTGGGCTTGGGGACCTTTAGCAGTGCCTGGATTGAACCCTGATTGGTAAAAGCAAGACAAACACTCTGACCCCAAAGAAAATTATTTTACCTTATTTATATATGTTTCAATAAATGAAATTCCTAGATCAAATGGTAGGTATATTTTACATTTTTTTAAAAAATATTCTCGATGCAACATTTTTACACCAATTAAAAATCCCCACCAACAATATATCATATTTCCCTTTTTTGTATTCTTGACAGGAATTTTTTTAATATTTTATTTTATTTTTTTAAGTATTTTATTATACCACCGTGAGATATGCAAATAAAAAAGATATACAATTAAAAAGTTCATGTTTGGGTTTTGGTCATACAGTGTTCCAGCATCCGTCCCTCCACCAGTGCCCATCTCCCACCACCAACATCCTCGGTTCCCTCCCCCTTCCCCAGCCCACCTCCATGGCAGGTTCTTTATTTCTTTCCCTTTCTCTCTCTTTCTCCTTTCCTTCCCTTCCAGACTATGGATTACAGAGCATACATTAAAGGGTTGTCATGTGTATCCTTTTGCCTCTATTTAATGCTCAGTTCTAGGTTGGCATTAGTACCCTCGACAATTATTAGCACCCTGTTCCATTTTCTGTCTTACCTAACCTCTGACTCCCACACGTTTGTGATAATTTCCACCTTTGACAAGATCTCCTGATATATGTTTCACTTGACCTTGGATATTGGTATTATAATATGTACATATATATTTATGCCATGCAAATAAATGCAGTCATTCTGTATCTGTCTCTCTCTTTCTGGTTAATTTCGCTCAACATAATCTTCTCCATGTCCATCCATTTATAGGCAAATTTTATAACTTCATTTTTCCTAACAGCTGCATAGTATTCCATTGTGTAGAGGTACCAAAGCTTCTTTATCCAGTCATCGATTTTCGGGCACTCTGGTTGCTTCCAGATTCTGGCTATTGTGAATAATGCTGCTATGAACATAAAAGTAGGGATGGTGTTTCCGCTGCGTATTTTTGGTTTCCCAGAGTAGATTCCCAGGAGTGGTATGGCTGGGTCAAATGGGAGTTCAATGAATGCAAGATCTTGACAGGAATTTTATCTTTGGATTTTTTTTTTGTGGGGGGGGGATTGTTGGCCACTCACGGCGGTGCTCAGAATTTACACCTGTTCTACCTACAGAGATTACTCCTGGCCAGACTCAGGGGACCATGTGGGATATCAGGATCAAATCTGGTTTGGCCTTGCTCAAGGTGAGTGACCTACACACTGAACTATTGCTCCAGCCTTCTTTTGATTTTTTTATTATAGTCTAGATGTGCAATTATATATCATTGTGACTTTGGTTTTTCTTTCTTAATAATGGTATTGAGCATACTCTTATGTATTTTAGTTCACTCATAGCTTTCTTTGAAAATATGCCTATGTATGTCCTTTGCCCATTTTCTAAATAAAATTTTATGTTTGTTACTGAGTTGTATAAATCCCTTGCATATTTTAGACATCGATTTATCAGGTCTATAATTTACAAGCAATTTTTCCAGTTTTTGTTGTATATTCATTTGCTGTTTGTGTGTTTTTCTGTATAGATATTTTTAATTTGATGTTGTCCTACTAGTTGTTGAGTCTTCAAATTAGTATAAGCATTGTACACTTTCACATTCCTTTCTTTTACATGGCCCACCCATGACAGTATTTCAGGGTTCACTACCACTCCTAGTAGACTCTTACTCAGAGGGGTCATCAGAGCTATATAGAGTTTCTGACCAAGCTCAGGGATTAATAGAGCCAGATCTGAAAGTGTTTCAGAGACCAAAAAAGTACTATGCATTAGGCTCATACCTTTGTACATGTTAGGCTTGTGTGTTGCCACTTGCATTATCTTTCTAGGTCATATTTCCCCCTTATTTTTGAATACTGGTTTCAATGCTAAAATTGATTTCCATTGCATAAAAACCTATAAAAATGAATGGCTGATGCTTTACTCTACTTTACAAATATAATGCAAACTCTCTTTGTCCAACTCTATGCTACCAATTAAATAGGAAAACAATTATAAGAAATTTAATAATATCTAAACCAAATTGACACTGTGAATATAATGTTTCTCCTTTATCAAAACAATAGTGTTAGCATGACAATTTTCCATGTTGAAAAACTCAAATTGTAACTACATCTTTTCCTTTTTTTTGAGCAGGGTGAAGGTCAGAGAATCTGGTACTAATTCTAAGTACCCTAAAAATGTTCAATGCTCATAGACATGATGAGCTAGTGTTCATAGCACTAGTGCTCATAGCACTAGGAAATAACCATATCTTGGCAGCTTAATATTTCATTTAAATATTAGTATATACTTATATTAATATTATAACATCATATTTCAAGAAAACATAACTCTAGGCTATTCATTTATTATAGCATTTGGTTTTATCTGAAGTGAAGTCAAGTCTTATTTCATAATAATTGAGACTCCATTATGGGCAATAAATTTGTGAAAAATTAGAACATTTTAAGTTTAATTTTATAAACTTTATAAGTGGCCAGATTTACCACAAATGAAAAATGTAGTTCTTTATTCCTATTGTAGTTGCTTATCCTAGAATAAAGGTGAATTATTACACCACTATTTGTTTTGTCTTTAACTCCTAATATCTTGCACTAATTTTCCAAACTAAAATATGCTATTGAACCATGTTTATAATATTCTATGTGCTACACTTTCAGAAATTCTTACAATAGTTTTAAAATATAAGTTCCCTCTGTATAATCTTGGAACTGATCAAAATCTATTAATGGAGCTATAGCTTTAAAACATACTGTATTTCTGCTGAGATAGAAGGAGCCATGGTGAGCCTTAGCTGAGTGAGTATAAAATGTTTTACTGAATCTCTGGAAGAGGCTCAATGAGAATTTACAAAATATGACCAAGAAAGTTTTGAGACCTTACAAGTAAAGTAGGTCAGGACATAAAAATGTATAAAACTACAATTGAAGTATTATAATTCAAGTTTATAATTCAATGTATATAAGAAACTGTTCATATATCCCATGAAAATATAAACATGAGGGTAATTGTTGCAGCTGTACTAAGCATTAATAGATTCTAAATAGTTTTAATGAAGCTAACGTCCACCTCTCCCTCCTCAGAGACACAGTGGATATCTTTGGATGAAAGACCAAACAAATATCAGCCCCTTTACTTGGAAAAATCCCTGTGAATATACCTAATGTTGTTATATAAAGTTCCAAACCAAAGTGCTGCATTTTTCTGAGCAATATCAACCATGACTAGGTGTTTAAAATCATCTGACATCAAGGTGAGCCAGGTGATAGAGAATTAAAAATACATATAAGATAAACAGAAATTCTCAATAGGGGACTTTAATAACATGGTGGTTCAATAAGAATTGAGCTGCATGCTTATTGAAGAGAATTAACTGAATTATCTCTTTCTATGTATAGATTTCAATGCGTTTTTATTACTGTAATTTACTATTATTTTGGTGATGTTATCTTACAGAAGTGTGCGTAGTAAAGTTTTGGTATTATAGTGCTATAGAGAACACTCAGTCTCTAAAGATTTGTTTGCATTGAACACTATTTCCATGCTTATTGTAATATTCCACATGAGTGAGATCACTCAGTATTTGTCTTTATCCTTTGGACACTTTACTTAGCATAACAATGTTTAGTTAAATCTGTGATGTAGGAACACCAAGACCTATAAGCTGGAAGTATTCTATTATGCACACAAACCATAAATTCTCTATTTACTAATTTAGTTATTGGATTACTTCCTGATCTCGACCATTACAAACAATATGTGAATAAACATAGATATAGATATAGATATAGATACAGATACAGATACAGATATAGATATAGATATAGATATAGATATAGATATAGATGTAGATGTAGATATAGATATAGATATAGATATAGATATAGATATAGATGATATATATATAGATATAGATATATACATACATATATATACTATGATTTTTAGGTTATTTTTAGGTACGTACTATTATTTAGTTAGGTCTATATATATATACATATATATACCATTATTTACTTCTTAGGTATACATATGTACCATTATTTACTTGTTTTGTCTTTAACTTCTAATATTTAACTTATATATACATATTATAGTGTTAAAATAAACAACTAGGCATAACATTTCTGAATGCTATATACTCAATTTTAATCTTTGTGAATACTCTGTGCTATTTACTACAAAGGCTAACAAGTACCACGTGTGATGAATGAGGATTCATTATCCTCAACTATGCTAAAAGCAGTCGTTGTTTCTCAGTTTTTTAAAAAATATAAGTTATCCTCATTGTTGCTTTGGTTTGCATTTTACTGATCTAAATGTCTTTCTATAAATGTTTCTGTAATATTCTCTCACTATTTTTAATATATATTTTTGTTTGTTGAGTTTTTAAACTTACGAAGTCAATGATGTTTTCACATTTCTTTGAAGAGGAAAAATAAACATAGTTTAGACACTGGAGAAAGAAAACTGCATGTACTGTTGTGATAAAGACCAAAGAAATGTTCCAGACAATTTTTTTGTATAGTAATAGTAAGTTAAAAGTTAAATAGGAAGGAAGTTAATAGGAAGGAAGTTAAAACTTCCCTGCCCTCTCTTAATAGAGAAATCTTCCTTAGGGCCTCTGCCAATGAAAATGAATTGGATTGGTGCAAGAACTGAAATACTGTTGGCTATGTAGCCCAGTCTTCTCAAAATAGCATGAATTACACATGCCATTGTCTCTTGTTTGAATAGATCTGATGACAATAACCTTGCCATAATACTAGAGAATTATAGCTGCACGAACAAACAGTATTAGAGTCCAAATCTACTTACTGTAACATTTTCTGTTCTTCATATGGATACCATAATGCAATGTGAAGTAATGCAAAAGGTAAGTACCAGCATCCACTACTGTATTCATCTGATTCTGATTATCTCTAATTTTGTTTCTTTCAAATCTTTAAGATTTTGAACATCTTAAAAATAAGTTGCCATTGTACAGATATATTTTTATTTTCTAATTGCACACTAATATATTAGGTATCTATGCAAAATAAGATCAAACAAAAGAAAAATATATAACCCATTGATTCAGTATGTAAATTTTGTGAGTTTCTATTTTAATTATAACAGATACATTATTTATATATATTTAACATATATATGAATGTATTATATCTTATGTAAAATTTTGTGATGGCTCACATATGATACTAATAGCTAGAAATGGGTATGCATAAAGACCGGCATCTATAATTTCAAATTAGTAGAATTTTTTAATGTCCTGCTTTTTGGCCAAGGTGACAGTACAGCAGGTAATGTGCTTGCATTACATGTAGCTCACGCTGTCTCAAGTTTGGATCCTGGCACTTCATATAGTCCTGGGCCATGCCGGGAGTTATTCTGGGGCACAGAGGCATGGTTAGCCCTGAGCACTGCCTTATGTAGCCCAAAATATCAAACAAAAACAAAACAAAATGTCCTGCTTTGCAATTTTTACTGATAAGAGACCTAATCTGTTGAAGATGTAGAATAACATTAGTGACAGTGAAAATAGATAGCATAAATGTTGTCTGAACTATGATCATAGGCTAAATTTAAGAAATTTCCAGACTGAAAAAATAGAAGCAATTCAGTGGGAGACTCATTTAAATATTTAAAAGTACTCAAATTGTGTCACATATTCCTAAAAACTATGTGATTCTTGCAGAATTCTATGAAAGTATAAGGTGGATAAAAAGGGCTAAAATGATTTTATCTACAATTATTCTATAAAGCAAAATAGAGGCAATACTAACAATTGTGTCTGCACTTTATGCCAAACTCTAGTAAAGTATTCACTGCTTATTCCACTTAAGGTTAAAAGTGTTCTGTAGATAATGTATTTTTAAAGTCATAAGGTATAATTTTTCTTGTTTTCTAAAAAATTGTAAATGTAAATATTTATATATTATCACTATCACTATCACTATCCTCCCGTTGATCATCTATTTGCTAGAGCAGGCAACAGTAATATCTCCATATGTCCTGTCTCATGATAGTAGAGCCCAAGGGCATCTATTAGCTCCAGGAACATAAAGAGCCTCAAACCATTAAATTAGGTCATGGGAATGAACTAATATAATGGTTACTGATATTTGGCATATCAAATAAAACAGGGCAGCTTGCCAGGCTTGCCATGCAGGTGGCAGATCCTTGTAGTCACCTCTAAATATAGCATTTATAGATGAACCGCGTGGCCGCTGGGCTGTGATAGGCTGTCGCTGGGTGGAGTTCTGACGAGAGGGAAGTCCGGATGTGGAAAATGGAGGCCCGATGGAGTGGGGGGGGTCATCTGGCTTGTTGTGCGGCTCTGCTGGGGTGGCGGGCCAGGGCTAGAACCCGCCATCCCTCCCGGGCGCCTCATGAGTAACTGGGCACAGGGAGAGCAAGTATCAGCTCTGCCCCATGTCTGTAAGTCTTCATATATATATATATATATATATATATATATATATATATATATATATATATAAGTATAAAACATTTTATATATTAATATTGTCTTGTACTGCATTATTTGGAACATTTTACACAAGTTAAAACTAATGTTTGCTGGACCAGAGGAATAGTAGAAGTGTTCAGGTGCCATATGACCTACCTAGGTAGAACGCTTGCATCAGCCTGGGGCAAGAGTCAGCCCTGAGCACCACCAGATGTGACCCAGAGCAAAAAGAAACCAAAAAATGATTATTTTAAAAACACATATAAAAAGTGGAAGAGATAACACCTATGAGAAGCTAGAGGTGTATGCTTTGCATAGTAGAACCCTAGTTCAGTCTTCAACATCACATCATAGAACCCTGGAGTCCACAAATACCACTGGAAGTGCTCTGGTGTTTCTCAGTTCTTCAGAGTCCAAGAAATATTGTATCATATGACTCAGTTGATGAGCATATGATAACCCCCCAGTAAAAAATTAAAACTAAAGGAATGTCTATTCTAAAGGGAAAATTGAAATAGAATAAAGTAATATACAAAGTTACTGTTGTAAAGGTAATGCTATAAGTATTATTCTGTGAAAAAATTACTGAAGTTGATAATCTAAAACAAAAATTGAGAATGAATATATAAATATACAAGAAAATTGTTTTATCAAAATCTCAGTCCTTGGATTTTACAAATGGTTTATGTTAGATTCATGTCTCAGAATAAAGAGGATGGGATTCTAATTGTTGTCAAGAATTTAAAGGTTTAGAGATAATACAAAAAAAGAAGACCTAAAATATTATTTATTTACCATTTTATCCACCGGTAAATCAGAGTCTCAATATATCTGTGACAAGTAAAGATTTAAACTGTCATCAAGAAGGAATGTACTAAAATATCGCATGTGTGAAGCAAGAAACATTTAAAGATAGAACACAAGATGCATATGTCTCCTCTTTACTGTTGCAATTTATTTTTTATTTATTTATTTATTTATTTTGCTTTTTGGGTCACACCCGGCAATGCTCAGGGGTTACTCCTGGCTCTGCACTCAGGAATTGCTCCTGGCGGTGCTCAGGGGACCATATGGGACGCCGGGGATCGAACCCGGGCCGGCACAGGCCGGCCGCATGCAAGGCAAATGCCCTACCCACTGGGCTATCACTCTGGCCCCTACTGTTGCAATTTAATATGACTTTTTTACATTGATTGAAATTTACTTTTAATATAAACCAGAATTTCGTACCTCTCCACATGTTCAATAATTTAAATTGCAAATTTAATGGCATTTCTTTTGTTTTAATTTTTTATTTACAACCAAAGATATAGAGTTACAAAGATGTTCATGTTTGGGTTTCAGTCATACAGTGTTCCAGCACGCATCCCTCCACCAGTACACATTTCCCACCACCAATGTACCCTGATTCCCTCCACCCTCCCTCGACCTGCCTCTATGGCAGGCTTCTCTTTCTTGCCTCTCCTCTCTCTCTCACTCACTGTCTCTCTGTCTTATTCTCTCTCTCTCCCTTCTTACATATTGTGGCTTGCAATACATACATTTAGAGGTCGTTATGCATATCCATGTTGGGGAGCCACTGGGATCCCCCAACAGTATCAGGACAGAAGTTCTCTTCTACTTCCAAGGCCACCGGGAATGGATGAAAACTCACAAGTCCGGGCGGAGTTGCAAAAGGGCTTTTAATTTTACAAACAGCTCTACCACTGCAATCCAATATAATGAAAGAACTCTAGCTATGGTCAGAACTTAGACCTAACACAAGAGCCCAAGTCTCCCCCCAAAGAAAATTCCACTAGAGAGAGTCCCATCAAAGTGGATCAGACGAGAGTACTAACAAAGAGGGTCCTACCAGAAAGGAGTCCCACCAAAGAAAGGGAAGTACCTCAAATCAGTTCCCTTATATATACAAAAGTAATACTTTCAACAATTATTAGCACACTGTTCCCTTCTCCATCTTACCTAACTTCTGACTCCCACACATTTCTGGTAGATTATTACACCTTGACAAGACCTTCTGATCCTCCATGTTTTGCCTGAACTTGGATATTGGCTTCATACGACATATATAAATATATATATCCATATATATATCCATATATATGTGTGTGTGTGTTTATGTCATACAAATAAATGCAGTCATTCTGTATCTGTCTTTCCCCTTCTGACTAATTTCACTCAACATGACCCTCTTCATGTCCATTCATTTATAGGCAAATTTCATAACTTCATTTTTTCCTAACAGTTGCATAGCATTCCATTGTGTAGATATACCAAAGTTTCTTTATCCAGTCATCAGTTCTCCGGGCAATCTGGTTGTTTCCATCCTAAAAGTGAGCATTGAATACAGGCAAAAAGATACACATGATAACTTCTAAATGTATGTATTGTATAAGAGAAGAAAGAGAGAAAGAGAGAGAGAGAGAGAAAGAAAGAAAGTGAAAGAGGGAAAATATATAAAGAACCTACCATAAAGACAGGCTAGGGGAGCGGGAAGGGAATTGGGGACATGGTGGTGGGAAATGGGCACTGGTGGAAGGATGGGTGCTGGAACACTGTAAGACCGAAACCCAAACATGAACATCTTTGTAATTTTTTATTTCACGGTGGTATGATAAAATATAAAATATAAATAAAACGATTATTCCCACAGATATCACTTGTATCACTTATATCACTTGTCTTCCCGCTGTTCATTGATTTGCTTGAGTGGGTGCTAATAACGTCTCCATTCATTCAGAATGATGTCCATTATTGTTACTGTTTTTGGCATATCGTATACTCCACAGGTAGCTTGCCAGGCTCTGCCGTGGCTCTGGATTCATACCAGGGAGCCCAGTTCTTTTCTATGTCAGACTATTAACCATTCAGGGCCCAAAGGGCAGAGCCTTGGGTGTAGACAAACCTGTCTACTATCTGCCACCTGCTGAAGCAGCTGGGCACTGCAGCCACACCTGCAACACCTTGGAAGGTTTTATCCCACAGATAAAAATAATAAATTTAAAAAATGTAGTCCTAACTTCAGGGAGGGTTCTGTCAACAAAGAACTTTAAACAACTTCTAGGTAGTAGAGTGTAGAAGGGTGGTGCCACACCCGACTACAGGTGTAAACAAAGGATTACATCAAGGACTAATCTCTTATTATTATTTTTTTGCTTTTTTTTGGGTCACACCCGGCAATGCTCAGGGGTTACTCCTGGCTCTGCACTCAGGAATTACTCCAGGTGGTGCTCAGGGGAACCACATAGGATGCCGAGGATCTAACCGGGGTCGACTGCATTCAAGGCAAACGCCTTACCCACTGTTCTATCCCTCCGGCCCCCACCAAGGACTAATCTCTTATCCTGAGATTATCTCTTATGAAAAACACAGGAGAGAGGGGGCGTTGGTATAAAGTAATACATTTTAATTTTGTGGGCTTCATGTTATCTAGATGGTAACCAAAAGGTCCACATTATTTAATATCTGCACCAGAGTGATTCTGAGGATCTTGTTTTCTGTATACTGAAAGGGTCACACTCGCCTGCTGGAGGGCAAACTAGTATGATCCTTCCTATAATCTTACAAATAGTCTCAACGTAGCCAGGGTGGTAGTACCTGGTAAATTCTAACTGTCCCACGCTGGGTCCAGTGGGCTTAAAGAGGAGCTGTAGCCAATCTAGATAACATAGAAGTCTTAGTAGATGTATGATAATAAGTCAGAAGTTACTTATTAATAGTCAAGGTGACTTCAGTAACTGCTACACCTTCCATCGGTTTTTACATAGAAGAGAGATTCCATTAGTATTAGTACTCTGGCTTAAGACATGTAAATTAATTAAGCTGTGAGAGGGTAAAACAGCAAAGCTCCCAAGCTAGTTAGGCCTGACATTCAACATATCTCTCTGCCTATATTCAATACTCAGTTCTATGCTGGAATTATCATTTCCAAGAATTATAAGCTCATTGTTCCCTTCTCTGATTTGCCTAACCTCTGGCTCCCAAACATTTGCAGTAGATTCCACCCACTGACAGAATATAACATTTTACCTGTCAAATTTACTGACTTAAAAATTCTAGTTTTCTATATTTGTAATGGTATGAGGGAAAATTGCTCTATCTTAGATAATATGGTGATAAAAAAGTTTTTATACAATCAAACTGACCAGGTGGACACATTTGACATAATGTTGAAAAATGAAAGTTTATATGGCAAGTAAAAAGAATATAAACTACAGAAGACCTATCATTGGAAACTGGTAAAAGGTTAAAAAACAAGCATATATAGTGTGCAAATTGCTTGTTCATCTTTTGTCTTTGTCTGAAGCTAATGTTGTTCCTCTCTTCCCATGTAGGATAACTTTATTGGTAGAAAAGGTAGCATGACTTGCAATTGACCATAATGCATAGAGCCAACAGCTCCAACCTGACACCAAGATATTTCATCCTTAATGGGATCCCTGGCCTAGAAGGTGCACATGTTTGGATTTCCCTTCCATTCTGCTTCATGTACAGCACAGCTGTGGTGGGGAACTGTGGGCTCCTCTACCTCATCAGCCATGATGAGGCATTGCATCGCCCATGTACTATTTCCTAGCGTTATTATCCCTTACAGATGTTAGTGCATGCACTTCATTTGTTCCAAATATGCTCTGTATTTTTTGGTTCCATCTCACAGAAATTTCTTTTTAATGCCTGCCTCGTACAGATGTTTTTCATCCACATGCTGACGATAATGGAGTCTGGAGTGCTTATGCTTATGGCTCTGGATCGCTATGTGGCCATCTGCTATCCTTTACGTTACTCTACAATCCTCACCAACGCTGTAATTATAAAATTAGGGCTTGCTACTCTCACTCGAAGTATGTTATTCATGATTCCATTCATGCTTCTAATCAAACGCCTCCCCTACTGCAGAGGCAACCTTATCAACCATACCTACTGTGACCATATGGCTGTGGCTAAATTATCTTGTGGGAACATCAAGATTAATGCTATCTATGGTCTCATAATTGTCATAGTACTTGGGGGATTTGATATTTTCTGTATTTCCTTGTCTTACGTCATGATTATCCGTGCTGTAGTAAACCTGTCATCTGCAGATGCTCGCCACAAAGCCTTTGGCACCTGCACATCACATATATGCGCTTATTGTTATCACCTATGTTCCAGCCTTCTTCAACTTCTTCACTCACCGCTTTGGGGCTCAAACCATACCACATCACATCCACATTATCATAGCCAACCTGTACCTGCTGCTGCCTCCCACCTTGAACCCAATTGTCTATGGAGTGAAGACCAAGCAGATTCGTGAAGGAGTAATCAAACTGTTTTCTAGAGAGAAAGATATTTTGAGTAAAAAATAATATATCTATTACTTTGATACAATGTGTATACATTTTGCTTAAATAAAAAGGAAACAAGTAAAGATGAAGAGAAAAATTCAATAACTATAACATAGAAGAGAAACATGTAAATTCTATTATGAAATTAAACAATTACATAATTTTTCATTCGAGATCTCAGATATACTGAAAATATGTACCACATCTTTTGGCTTTATTTGAGTGAAATACAATGCATGCACAGAATGGAATATTCAGGTAATCAAACATTCAAAGAAGTTTTAATTATTAAAGCACTTTGGCTTATAAATTGTGAGAGAATAGACAGAATGAATGAAGTTTCGATAGTTGAAAAACATCACAGAATGGGCTGGGGGATAGTCCAGCGGGTAGAGTGTTTGCCTTGCATGTGGTCTGACCCAGGTTCGCTCCCGGCATCCCTTATGGTTCCCTGAGCACCACCAGGAGTGATTTGAGTGTGGAGCCAGGAGTAACTTCTGATCACTGCTGTGTGACCCCCCAAAATAGAAAACCATCACAGATTATGGACTAGTACTCACAAGCAATGTGTCCTTATGTGACAAGAATGCACATATCATTCCCTCAGAACTTCTCTATTTGCCTTGCCATCCTTTACATTCCACATTTTTGTAACACCTGAATATCTTGGGTTTGTTAAAAATAGTTTTCTGCCCTCCACTCTAGTTTTGTTGTTTCAAGTATCATTTTAATAAAATAAAGAAATAGCACTTTTAAATGATAGAGCTGGCTGGAGTGCTACAGTGGTTTTTGAATGCACCAAAGCAGGTTTGACCAATAGCACCCCATATGCACATTGTTATCCACACCCCCACACTCAGAAGTGCTGAGCACTACAATATCCGTGCCCTCCCCCCCAAAAGAATAGATTGTAGAATTCTTTTGTATGTTTCCTTTAGAGAGTATATTGTAATTAAGCACATCTACACTGGGAACCAGGATCTTCAAGTAAATGATCCCATCTCTATATTTAACCAATGTGTCATGCCAATGCTTATCATCATAAAAATTAAAAAAACGAAATTATTCAAAGAGGCTCTTGAGACTGCGCGCTGCCTACTGCTCTTTTGACATCATTGATGTCAAAAGAGGGGTTCAGCAGGATACCATTTCAGCAAAACTCTTCAGGGCCACCCTCGAGAATATCATGCGACAATTAGAATGGGAAGGAATGGGAGTGAAGATAGATGGTCGGCAACTACACCACCTCCGCTTCACTGATGACATCGTTCTAATAACACCAAACATTAGCCAAGTGGCACAAATGCTAGCTGACTTTGACCGAGTATGTGGAAAGATAGGTCTACAGCTGAATCTGAAGAAAACTATGTTCATGAGAAATGAACTAGTTCCAGAGGCCCCATTCACTCTCAATGGAACAATCATCTCTGAATGCAGCAGTTATGTGTACTTTGGTCGAGAAGTCAACATGATGAACAACCTAAAACTTGAGCTATGCAGGAGGAAGAGAGCAGCATGGAATGCCTTCAAAGGCATAGAAGAAATAGCAAAAAAGACAAAGAACCTCTGTCTCCAGGCACATCTCTTCAACTCCACCGTTCTCCCTGCATTAACATACGCCTCAGAAACCTGGACCCTACGAAAGCAGGATGAGAATGCTATTCGGTCTCCTAAAGAGGAAATGAAAGAGCTATGCTTGGAATATCACGCCTCACTCAAGTGAGAGAAGGAATCCGGAGTTCTGACCTCCATCACTGTCCAGAATCAGGGACGCTGTCTTGTTTGCCAAGGCATCAAAATTCAGATGGGTTAGACATGTAATTTTATTTGGATACGACCGCTGGACTAGAGCCATTACCAACTGGATCCCTTCGGGATGTCAAAAGATCACGTGGCCGCCCACCTACAAGATGGTCAGACTTCTTCGTCAAGACCCTGAATGAACTGTTTGAGGCTCTTCATATTCCTGAAGCAACCAGATGCAATTGGGATACACTGGCACATGATAGGGTCAAATGGAAACTTTACTGCAGCCCGCTAGAGCAAATTGATGAATAACGGGTTGTCAAGTGATCAAGTGATCAAGAGGCTCTTGTGTAATATAATTCAACTAATTTTTAAAAATATTTTATTATACCACCATGAGATATATAATTACAAAGATGTGCATGTTTGAAGGTTTCAGTCATACAGTGTTTTAGCACCCATCCTTCCACCAGTTCCCATTTCCCACCACCAATGTCCCGGATTAACTCTTCCTTCCCCTAGCAAGCCTCTATGGCTCTATCTCTTTTCTCAAGCCTCTATCTCTTTTCTCTCTTTCTCTTTCTCTATTCCTTCTCTTACATATTGTGGATTCTAATACATACACTTAGAGGTTATCATATGTATCTTTATTTTGCCTGTATTTAATGCTCATTTCTAGGTTCGTATTAGCCCTTTTGAAGATTATAAATGATTAGCACTTGTTCCCTTCTCTGTCTTACCTAAGCTATGACTCCCACACATTGTGGTGATTTCCACCTTTGACAAGACCTCCTGATCCATGCTTCGCCTGTCTTGGGTTTTGGTATCATAATATGTATGTATGTATGTATGTATATATGTATGTATATATGTATGTATATATATACATATATATGTCATGCAAAAGATGCAGTCATTCTATATATGTCCTTTTCTTTCTGGCTAATTTAACTCAACATGATCCTCTCCATGACCATCTATTTATAGGTAAATTTCATAACTTCATTTTTTTTCTAACAGCTGCGTAGTATTCCATTGTGTAGATGTATAACATTTTCTTTATCCAGTCATAAGTTCTCGAGCATACTGGTTGTTTCCAGATTCTGGATATTGTGAATAGTGCTGATATGAAAATAAAAGTGCAGATGGTGTTTTTGCTGTGTGTTTTTGGCTTCCCAGGGTACATTCCCAGGAGTGATATGGCAGGTCAAATGCGAGCTCAATTTCTATTCTTTGGAGGAATGTCCATATTGTTTTCCAAAAAATAGCTGTACTGCTTGACATTCCACCAACAATGGATGAGAGTCCCTTTTTTCCCCACATAAATCCGGCACTTGTTGTTCTTGCCCTTTTAGATATGTGCTAGTCTCTGTGGTGTGAGATATCTCATTGAAGTTTTGATTTGCATTTTTCTGATGATTAGTGATGATGTACATTTTTCATATGTCTTTTGGCCATACGAATTTCTTCCTTGTTGAAGTTTCTGTTCATTTCTTCTCTCAATTTTCTGATGGGATTGGCTGTTTTCTTCTTGTAAAGTTCTACCAGTGCCTGGTATATCCTGGATATTAACCGCTTATGAAATGGGTATTGGGGGAATGTCCTTTCCCACTCTATGGAATGTCTTTGTATCTTGGTCACTGTTTCTTTTAGGTGATGAAGCTTTTTAGCTTCATATAGTCCCATATGTTTATCATTGCTTCTATTTGCTTTGTTAGTGGTGTTTCACCATTGAAGCTGTCTTTAGCGTCAATGTTGTGGAGGATTTTTCCTATATTTTCTTCCACGTGCTTTATGGATTCAGGTCTTATATTGAGATCTTTAATCCATTTTATCTGATTTTTGTGCATGGTATTAGACAAAGGTTCACATTCCAGTTTTCCTAGCACCATGTGTTGAAGAGGATTTCTTACTCCATTTTGGACTCTTTGCACCTTTATCAAAGATTAACTGATCATGTGTATGAGGGTGGGTGTCAGGATACTCAACTCTATTCCATAGGTCCACAGGTCTCTTTTTATCCCAGTACCAAGCTGTTTTAATTACTACTGCCTTGTAGTACAGTTTGAATTTGGGAAAGATGATGCCTCCCATCTTCCTTTTCCCAAGGATTGCTTTAGCTATCCATGTGGGTTTATTATTCCATACAAATTTCAGGAGGGTTTGGTCAATTTCTTTGAAGAATGTCATGGGTATCCTTATAGGGACCCCAATGAATCTGTATAAAGCTCTAGGGATTATTACCATTTTGACAATATTAATTCTCCCCATCCATGAGCAGGGGATGTGTCTCCATTTCCTTGTGTCCTCTTTATTTTGTTGGAGCAGTGTCTTGTACTTTTCTTGGTACATGATCTTTAAACACTTGTTTAAGCCAATTCCTATATATTTGATTTTCTATGGCGCAACTGTGATTGGAATCCATTACTTAATAACCCTTACTTGTCTCTCTTCATTTTTATATAGGAAAGCCACTGACTTTTTGGTATTGATTTTGTACAGTGCCACTCTACTATAAATATCTATTGTTTCTAGGAGTTTTGAGGCTGAGAGTTTAGGGTTCTCTAGGTATAGTATCATTTCATCTGCGAATAATGATAGCTTGATTTCCTCCTTGCCAATCTGGATGCACTTAATGTTCTTTTCTTCTCTGATTGCTTTCCGCAAGTACTTCCAGTACTATATTGAATAAGAGGTGAGAGTTGGGTAACCTTGTCTTGTCGTAATCCTAAGGGGGATGGCTTTCAATTTTTCCCATTGAGAAAAAAATTGAACTGCTTTTTGGCTTTTAGAGATGGCTTTGACTATTTTGAGGAAGGTTCCTTCAATTTCCATTTTCTGGAGGGTTTTAATCATGAAATGGTATTGGATCTTGTCAAGTGCTTTCTCTGCATCTATTGATATGATCATATGGTTTTTATTTTTTGTCTTATTGATATGATGTATTATTTTATTGTCTTGCAAATGTTGAACCATCCTGGCATTCCTGGGATGAATCCTACATGGTCATGATGTATAATATTTTTGATGAGTCTTTGTATTATGTTTGCTAGTATTTTTTGAAGATCTTATCATCTGTGTTCATCAGGGAGATTGATCTGTAATTTTATGTCTTTGTGCTGTCTCTCTCTGCTTTGTGTATTAGGGGTGATATGTGCCTCATAGAAGCTGTTTTGGATTTTTTTCTGTTTCTTCTATTTCCTGGAAGAGCTTTTTAAAAGAACAGGCAGTAGGTCCTCCTTAAGTTTTGGTAGAATTCATTAGTGAATCTATCTGGACCTGGTCTTTTGTGTTTGGGCAGACTTTTAATTACTGTTCCAACTTTCTCAATGGTGATAGGCTTATTCAGGTATTGCAAATTTTATTGTTTCAGCCTTTGCAGGTTATAGGAATTTAGGAATGCATCCATTTCTTCTAGGTTCTCACGTTGCATGACATATAGGTTCTCAAAGTAATCTTTGATGATCTATTGATTTCTGTGGTTTCTGTTGTGGTGCCCCCCTTTTTATTTCTGATCACATTTATTTGGGTTCTCTCCCTGTCCTTACAAGTCCTGCCAGTGGTTTGTCGATCTTGCTTATTTTTTTCAAAGAAACATCTCTTGGTTTCATTAATCCTTTGGATTTTTGGGGGTTTTGAGCTCATTAATTTCCTCTCTTAGTTTTATTATTTCCTTCTTTCTGCATGGGTTAGGGTCCTTTTGTTGGTATTTTTCTAAAATTTTGATCTGTGAAGTCAGGTTATTTATGTGGGCCTTTTTTTCTTTCCTGATTAAGGCTTGCAGAGTTATGAACTTTCCTCTTATCACTGCTTTCGCTGTATCCCACAAGTTGTGATAATTGGTGTCTTCATTTTCATTTGTTTCCAGGAATATTTTATTTCTTGTTTGATTTCTTCTATGACACGCTGGTTGTTCAGCAGTGAGCTGTTTAGTTTCCAAGTGTTTGGTTTAACTCCCTCTCTCTCTGTGTATGGTTTACTTCTATTTTCAGTGCATCATGGTCTAAAAAGATTACTTGATCACTTGACATCCCGTTATTTGTTGATTTGCTCAAGTGGCACCAGTAATATTTCCATTTGACCCTATTATGTGCAAGTGTAGCCCAATGGCATCTGGTTGCTTCAGGAATACAAAGAGCCTCAAACCGTTCATTCAGGGTCTTGACGAAGAAGTCTGACCATCTTTTGACATCCCGTGGGATTCCAGTTGGTAACGGCTCTAGTCCAGCGGTCATCTCCAAATCCCATTACATGTCCAGCCCTTCTGATTTTATATTTTTTTGAGAGGTCTGAAAAGATACACATAATTTTCTATCTTCATTATTTTATTGAAGTATGGCTTTGTGGCTCATCATGTGGTCTATCTTGGAGAATATTTCATGTGCACTGTAAAAAACGTGTATTCAGCATTTTAGGGATGAAAACCCCTATATATATCAACCAGCTCTCTTTCTTACATTTCTTCCTTCAGTGCCAGTATTTCCCTGGTGAGTTTGAGCCTTGTCGATCTATCCATCGTTGATAAAATTTGTCAAAATCTCCAACTATTATTGTGCTACTGTTAATCTCTTCTTTGAAGTCTATTAACAGTTGTTTTAAGTATTTTGCTGACCCCTCGTTGGGTGCATATATGTTTAGTAGTGTGATTTCTTCCTGATGTACATACTCCTTAATTATTAAGAAATGGCCTTCATTGTCTCTTTTAATGGCCACACCAGTCTTTTAGGAGGCGTTGTGTGCCCAGAGAATGGTTTTCCAGCCTTTGACTTTGAGTTTGTGTTTGCTCTGTTTATTCAGATGTGTTTCTTGTAGGCAGCAGAATATTGGATCAGTTTTTTCCATCCATTTTGCTACTCTGTGTCTCTAAATTCGTGCATTTAGACTGTTGACGTTGATAGAAATTATTGTCATCAGATTTTGTTCCATCTTTTAGTTTAAACTTGTGTTTTTTGGATTCTGTCTTATTTTACAGTAGACCCTTCAACCCTTCTTTTAGAGTCTATGAGGTTCCTGAGTTGTCTTTTTATCCATGAAGTTTTGTATCTTTCCTTTACATCTGAATGTAGTCTAGCCAGGTAGAGAATTCTTGGTGAGGCCTGCAGTTCATTGAGCCTTTTGACAATATCCCACCATTATTTTCAGGCTCAGGGAGTTTCATCTTTGAAGTCTGCTGTAAAATTTTAGGGATGCTCCTTTGTATATGATTTCCTTCTTTGATCTGATGCTTTCAGTATTCTATCTCTATCTATTGTTTATGTCATATTATATAAGATATGTCTTGGAGTATTGGGGTTTCTTTTTAGCTGGTGTCCTATGAGCCTCCTGAATCTGGGAGCATGCTTTCTTCGGTTCGGGGAACTTCTCAGCAATGATGGCTTTGACAGTTTCTTCTTCATCATGGTTTTTTCTTACCCTTCTGGGTCCCCAATGATCCGTATGTTTTTCCTTTTGGCTTCATTCAGATTTTCTCGGTTAGTCTGTTTGTTGATTGTAAGTCTTTTTTTTCATCTCTGCTCTAGTCTAGATAATATTTGGACCTCGTCTTCAAGATCACTAATTCTTTCTTCAGTAGTTTTTACTCTTCTTTGGAGGCCTTCCAGTGTGTTTTTCATTTCACTTACCACATTTTAATATCTGTCATTTTTGCTTGTATTTTGTTCTGTAATTTACTCATTTCTTCTCTCACATCTTCTTGTATTTTATTGACTTGTATTCCATTTCTTCTTTGAGTTCCTTATGAATCCTTAACAGTTCCTTCCGAAATTCCTTATCAGAGAGGTTATATAGCTCATCGTTATTGCTTGGCTCATCTGTGTTAGTGACTTCACTCACTGAGCTTGATGGGAATCTGCGTTGCTTTACCATAATGACTATTGTAGGTTGAAAATGTGTGTTCTGGGTGGCTAGGCAGTAAAGTTAGTAGGTGCTTGGGTTGTTTGCAGTTTGAGATGGATGGCAAGAATGTAGGGACAAATGCTCACTGGTATCTCAGGTAATATAAATATTAGTAGTTCATCTGGATGCTCTAGCTTCTGCAAGATTTTTTGAATTTTTGGGGTGTCGGTGGGTGGTTCTGGCAGCAGATCCAAGGCTTGGTGCACCCGGTCCCGTTGGTGAACTGAGTGTTTACCCCTTTACCCTGGAACTGAGTGTTTCTGTGGGTGCCCAGGATGCACAGCAAACCTGGTGGGGAGGGATGGGAAATGTCGGGTAGTGCTGGAAGTGGTCTGGTGGCAGATCCAAGGCTTGTGCGCCTCGGTCCAGTTGGTGAAAGTTCCAGCTCTTTATCCTGGAACTGAGTATTTCTGAGGGCTGCTGGGATACCAGCAAACCTGGTTGGGAGGATAGAAATCATCAGGGAGAGCTGGGAGGAAGTCTAATTCAACTAATTTAAATTTAATAAAATAATTTGTATTCAATCCCTATTTTTTTGCTTTTATTTTGGAACCACATCTGGCTGTGCCCAGGTATACTACCTCTCCAGCACCTCTATGTCTTTTTAATGAAAGCAAACATTTTATGTGGATAATGTAGCTGTTATCTTTCTAAATTAGGAATTTTAAATATATCACTGTGAGGTAAACAATTACAAAGCTGTACATATTTGGTTTTCAGTCATACTATGTTTCCGATCACCAATGTCCCCAGTTTCAAACCCCTCCCCACTCCCCCACCTGCCTCTATGGCAGTTCCTTTATTTCTCTCTTTCTCTTTCTTTTCCTCTCTCCTTTCACACATTGTGGTTTGCAATACTTACACTGAGGCATTATCAAGCACATCCCTTTATGTACTTTCAATACTCAGCTCTAGCATAGCATTACAATTTCCAACTATTATTGGCAGACTGCTCCCTTCTCTTTTTTTAATATATAGAGTTTTATCTATATTATATTCCTTCCCTTAAATATCTATATATTTAATCCTTTCCCTTACCTAACCTCTGACCCTTACTGTCCTTTCACACTTGTGGTAGATTCCTACTCTTGACATGTCCTCCTGGGTCCTGTTTTGCCTAGGTTTGGATTTTAATCTTATAATATTTTTACATGCCACAAATGAATGTTGTCATTCTATATCTGTCTTTTTCCTTCTGATTAATTTCACTAAATATTAATATCTCCTTTTCCATTCATTTGTAGACAAATTGCATGGCTTCATTTTTCTGACAGCTGCATAGTGTTCCATTGCATAGATGTCCCATAACTTTTAATCCAGTCATCAGTTCTCATGTACTCAATTGTTTCCAAATTCATCATCCAGGGGTTCATTTTATCATCATTATTGGTAATTCAAATTTCTGAATTAGATAAAAATTAAGTTAATACATTGCATTTTTTAATTATGTATGTATAAATCAATATATTGATGCAGCATTCACATACAAGAGTGCAAATGCTTATGTTTTAGGGATACTATGTTGCTGCAAATCACCCATTACCAAAATGCTTATAGCCCTTCACCATTACATATGATACCCTTTCTGTTCTCTCCTGATTTATAACCTGGGGCTTGACACAAGTTGAGTCATTTTCATTGACCAGTGTCTGGACGTATGGAGATGTTACTGGTGCCCTCTCGAACAAATCGATGAACAACAGGATGACAGTGATACAGTGATATGAGACCACTTGGAACTGAAAAGAGAATGAGACCTTTTGTGACTATATAGTACATGGATAGGTCACTTGTCCTGCATGAAGCAGACCTAGGATTGATCCCAGCACCTCATATGGTTCCCCAAGCTGGCCAGAAGTAACCCATATGCACAGAACCCAGAGTAAGTCCTGAGTACTGCCAGCCCCCAAAAACAAAAACAAAAGATAAAGACCATTTTATTGCTTTATTTTTTTCCCTTTGCGAGTCACATCCAGTGATGCTCAGGGGTTACTCCTGACTCTGCACTCAGGAATTATTTTTGGCGGTGCTCAAGAGGCCTTTTGAGATGCCAGACATCAAACCTTCGTTAGCCACATTGCAAAGCAAACATCCTACCCACTATAGTTTTGCACCAGCCCTACTTATGATTGTTTTTGCTTTCTGATATATTTTACTTAGCATAAACTGCCAGTTCCATCAATCCATCCACGTTGTAGCATTGTATCTATTATCTATTCTGCCCTGACACGAATAATTCCAGAGCATACAGTCATGAGTAAATCCTGAGCATGGCTGGGTATAGTCCTAAATGCCCCTCACCCCTAAAAAGTAGTTTTTAGTAGTCTCATGATTATTTTGCATTTATGTTGATGTCTGTTGTAACTTGGATGGTTTCATGTCTGATTCAGTTAGTTTTCTTTCTTTGTGACCTCAGCTAAGGTCTTATTAATATTGCTAACTTCTTTTAAAGAGCCAGTTTTTTTTTTTGTTTTACTGATCTTTGATTTTATTCTTGATCTCTTGTTTTAATTTAGGTTATACAATTACAAGAGTGTTAAAGTTTATGGTACTAATGAAGAAAATCACAACATCCATTATCACACACAACCAAAGAGCCCTTGGTCCTCTAGACTAGCCGTGTATCATCTCTATTAAATATGAGTACCCCTAATTCCCCATCCATTTTTAAATAGGTTTAATTAATTCAATGCTAAGGGTTTGATATTGTTTGATATTGTCTATTTTGTTATTTGCCTCTCTATAGCTCACAATTGAATGAGATTATCTGACATTTTCATTTTCCCTACTTACAGATTTAGATTTCCATCCATATTGTAGAAAGTTACATGATATAATCATACTTTTCATTTATTTATTTATTTTATAGTTTTTTGGTCAAGCTGGTAATGTTCAGGGGTGACTCCTAGATTTGCATTCAGGAATCACACTTGAGTGGTGTGGTACTCATGGTATCATATGGGATGCCAGGGATTAAACCCAGGTTGGCACATGCAAGGCAGGCAACTTAATTATATTTATAAGCTCAATGATTTCATCATTTTCTTACAGCTGCGTTGTGCTTCATTTAAATTCAAAAATTTCACTGTTTTATGCTGTCATGTTAATATTTAGACTCGTTATTTCTGCTGTAATTTTAAAATTATTCCCTTTATTTTTTCTGCACTTACTTTCTTATTTTAAAATTTTTTAAATTTTTTATTATACCACCATGAGACATAAAATTATAAAGGTGTTCACAATTGGTTCTTGGTAATACAGTATTCCAGCACCCATCCCTCCACCAGTGCCCCATTTCCACCACCAATGTCCACCCCCCTCCCGCCCATCCCCAGGCTGCCTCAACAGCAGGTAGCCCTGTTTCCTCTCTTTCTCTCTCTGTCCTCTCTCTCTCTGTCTCTGCATCTGTCTCCCTCTCTTTTTTACACATTGTGGCTAGCCCTGCAGATATTTAGAGTTTATCACTTAAGTCTCTTTGTGTATACTCAATGGTGAGTTTTAATCTGCCATTACCATTTCCCACATTTAGTAAAACACTGGTATCTATTTATGTCCTATTAATGAATGCAGTCATTATATATCTGTCCTTTTCCTTCTGACTAATTTCACTCCAGCATGATAGTCTCCATGTCCATCCATTTGCAGGTAAATTTCATAATTTTGTCTTTTCTGATGGCTGCATAGTATTCCATAGTGTAGATGAACCACAGTTTCTTTAGCCAGTCCTCTGTTCTCAGGCATTTAGGTTGTTCCAGATTTTAGATATAGTGAATAGCGCAGAGACGAATAAAGAAGTACAGCTAGTGTTTCTGCTAATCTGCTATGTGTTTTCCGGTCTCTCAGGGTATATTCCAAGGAGTGCTATCGCTGGATCAAATGGCAGCTCAGTGTCTAGTTTTCGGTGGAATGTCCATATTGTTTTCCAAAAGGGCTGGACCAGTCGGCACTCCCACCAACAGTGGATGAGAGTCCCTTTTTCCCCACATCCACGCCAGCACCGGTTGTTCTTCCTGTTTTGCATGTGTGCCAGTCTCTGTGGTGTGAGGTGGTACCTCATTGTTTTTTTTGATTTGCATCTCCCTGATGATTAAAGATGAAGAGCACTTTTTCATATGCCTTTTGGCCATTCGAATTTCTTCTTTTTTGGAAGTCTATTCATTACTTCTCCCCCATTTATTGATGGGGTTGGCTGTTTTTTCTTGTGAAGGGCTATCAGTGCCTGATATATCCTGGATATTAACCCCTTGTCAGATGGGTATTGGATGAATATCCTTTTCCCACTCTGTGGATTGTCTTTGAATCTTGGTCACCATTTCTCTTGAGGTGCAGAAGCTTTTCAATTTTATATAATCCCATTTGTTTATCTTTGCTTCCATTTGCTTGGTTCAGTGGTATGTCATCTTTAAAGATACTTTTAGTTTCGATGTTATAGAGCGTTTCTCCTATGTTTTTCTTCTGTGTACTTTAGAGATTCATGTCTGATGTTGAGATCTATAATCCATTTTGATCTGACTTTTGTCCATGGCTTTAGAAGGAGTTCTAAGTTCATTTTTTACACGTAGCTGCCCAATTTTCCCCAGCACCATTTGTTGAAGAGGCTTTCTTTGCTCCACTTAATAATTTTTGCTCCTTTATCGAAGATTAAGTGGTTGTATATTTGAGAGTGTGTTTCAGGATATTCAGTTCTATTCCATCGGTCTACGGGTCTGTCTCTATACCAATACCACACTGTCTTAATTACAACTGCTCTGTAGTAGAGCTTGAGGTTGGGGAAAGTGATGCCTCCCTCTTCTTTTTCCCAAGGATTTCTTTAGCTATTCATTGGGGTTTATTATTCCATACAAATTTCAGGAGTGTTTGTTCAATTTCTTTGAAGATCATTATGGGTATCTTTATAGGGACCGCATTGAATCTGTATAATGCTCTAGAAAGTATGACCATTTTGATAATATTAATCCTTCCAATACATGAGAAAGGAATGTGTCTCCATTTCCTCAGGTCTTCTTTTATTTCCTGAAGTAACGTTTTTGTAGTATTCTTTGTAGAGATCCTTTTACATTCTTTGTCAGGCTGATTCCTAGGTATTTGATTTTCTGCGGCGCAATTGTGAATGGGATAGTTTCTTTAATGTCCCTTTCTTCTCTTTTGCTGTTTGCATATAGAAAGGCCATTGACTTTTTGGGTATTGATTTTGTACCCTGCCACTCTTCTATAGGAATGTATTATTTCTAGAGACCTCTTGGTAAAGAGTTTCCGGGTTTTCCAGGTATAATATCATGTCATCTGCAAATAGTGACAATTGGCTTCTTCCCTTCCTATCCGGATGCCCTTAATGTCTTTTTTCTGGTCCCCAATTGCTATGGCAAGTACTTCCATACTATATTGAATAGAAGTGGTGAGAGTGGGCACCCTTGTCTTGTCCCTGATCTTAAGGGGAAGGCTTTCAATTTTCCCCATTGAGAATGATGCTTGCTGTGGGCTTGTAGTAGATGGCCTGGATTATCTTGAGGAAGGTTCCTTCAATCCCCATTTTACACAGAGCTTTTATCATGAATGGGTGTTGCATCTTGTCAAATGCCTTCTCTGCATCTATTGATATGATCATATGGTTTTTATATTTTTTTTTTTGTTGATATGATGTATTATATTGATTGACTTGCGGTTGTTGAACCATCCTTACGTTCCCGGGATGAATCCCACTTGGTCATGATGCATAATCTTTTTGATGACTCTTTGGATTCTATTAACTAGTATTTTGTTGAAGATCTTAGGATCTGTATTCATCAGGGAGATTGGTCTGTAGTTTTCCTTTTTTTGTGACATCTCTGTCTTCTTTGGGTATCAGGGTGATATGTGCCTCGTAAAAGCTATTTGGGAGTGTTTCTGTTTCTTCAATTTTCCGGAAGAGCTTAAAAGAATTGGGGGAGTAGGTCCTCTTTAAAGGTTTTGTAAAATTCACTGGTGAATCCATCTGGACCTGTGCTCTTGTGTTTGGGGAGACTTTTTTGATTACCGATTCTATTCTCCTCGATGGAGATAGGTCTGTTGAGTATTCCAAATCTTCTTTTTGCAGACTTGGGAGGCTATAGGAATTCAGGAATTTGTCCATTTCTACCAGGTTCTCTTGTTTTCGTGGCATACAGGCTCTCATAGTAATCTCTGATGATCTTTTGAATTTCTGTGGTTTCTGTTGTGATGTCCCCTGTTTTTCATTTCTGATTCTATTTATTTGGGTTCTCTCTTTTCCTTTTCTTACAAGTCTTGCAAGTGGTTTGTCAATCTTGTTTATTTTTTCAAAGAACCAGCTTTTGGTTTCCGTTGATCTTCTGGATTGTTTTTTGACAATCCATCTCATTGATTTCTCTCTAAGTTTTATTATTTTCTTTTCTGCTTAGGTTGGGCTCCTTTTTGTTGATCACTCTCTAAGATCTTAAGTTGGGAAGTCAGACTGTTTATGATGGCCTTTTCTTTTCTGATGAATGCTTGAAGAGCTATGAACTTGCCTCTTAACACTGCTTTTGCTGTATCCACACAAGTTCCGGTAATTTGTGTCTTCAGTCTCATTTGTTTCCAGGAATCTTTGGATTTCCTCTTTGATTTCTTTTATGACTTGCTGGTTGTTCAGCAGTGAGCTGTTTAGTTTCCAGGTACTTGGTATTGGTCTCCGTTTTTGTGTACAATTAACTTCTATTTTCAGTGCCTCATGGTCTGAAAAAGTAGTTAGCACAATTTCTATCTTCTTGATTTTATGGAGGTATGATTTGTGGCTCAGCATGTGATCTATTTTGGAGTATGTTCCATGTGCACTGAAGAAGAAGTGTATTCAGCTTTTTGGGGATTAAATGCCCTGTATATATCTACCAGCCCTCTTTCTTACATATCTTCTTTTTTAGGGCCTATTTCCTTGGTAAGTTTCAATCTTGTTGATCTATCCAGGGTTGATAGAGCAGTGTTGAAGTCTCCAACTACAATTGTGTTGCTGTCAATGTCTTCTTCCCAGTCTATTAGTAGTTGTTTTAGGTATTTTTGCTGCCCTCGTTGGGTGCATATATGTTTAATAGAGTGATGTCTTCCTGATATATACATCCCTTGACTATTAAGTGACCTTCACTGTCCCTTCTGACCTTCTTCAGCCTGAATTCTATGTTGTCAGATACCTGTATAGCTACCCCAGCCTTTTTGGATGGGTTGTTTGAGTGAAGGATTGTTTTCCAGCCTTTATTTTGAGCCTGTCTTTGCTCCGATTGTTCAGGTGTGTTTCTTGAATGCAGCAGAATGTTGGATTCAATTCTTGATCCATTTTGCCACTCTGTGTCTCTTAACTGGTGCACTTAGACCATTGACATTGAGAGAGATTATTGTCATGGGATTTTGTGCCATCTTTTCTGTATAGATTGGTTTTTCTTTTGGGTTATGTCTCATCTTATAGTAGATCTTTCAGTCCTTCTTTTAAGGTTGGTTGGATTTTTACAAAGTTCCTAAGCTGTTGTTTATCCAAGTTGTATATCTGTCCTTCAAATCTGAGTGAGAGTTTAGCTAGATAAAGAATTCTTGCTGAGGCATTCATTTCATTAAATTTTTTACTATATCCTACCACTGCCTTGCGGGCTTGGAGGGTGTCTTCTGAGAAGTCACTGAAAGTCGAATGGATGCTCCCGCTGTATCGCAATTTTTTCTTTGATCTTGCTGCCGGAAGAATTACATGTCTCTGTTCTGCCATTAGTCCTACTTTGACTAGGGGATGTGTCTTGGGGTCTTTCTATTGGGGTCTCTTTCT
>JAJIBD010026802.1:0-64556 GCA_021461705.1 Cryptotis parvus
GTTTTGTGTACAATTAACTTCTATTTTCAGCGCATCATGGTCTGAAAAAATAGTTGGCACAATTTCTATCTTCTTGATTTTATTGAGGTATGATTTATGGCTCAGCATGTGATCTATTTTGGAGTATGTTCCATGTGGACTGGAGAAGAAGGTGTATTCAGCTTTTTGGGGATGAAATGCCCTGTATATGTCTACCAGCCCTCTTTCTTCCATCTCTTCTTTTAGGGCCAGTATTTCCTTGGTAAGTTTCAATCTTGTTGATCTATCCAGGGCTGATAGAGCAGTGTTAAAGTCTCCAAGTACAATTGTGTTGCTGTCAGTGTCTTCTTTGAAGTCTATTAGTAGTTGTTTTTGGTATTTTGCTGGCCCCTCATTGGGTGCATATATGTTTAATAGCGTGATTTCTTCCTGATATATGCATCCCTTGACTATTAACAAGTGACCTTCACTGTCCCTTCTGACCTTCTTCAGCCTGAAGTCTATGTTGTCGGATACCAGTATGGCTACCCCAGCCTTTTTGGATGGGTTGTTTGAGTGAAGGATTATTTTCCAGCCTTTTTATTTTGAGCCTGTCTTTGCTCCGATTGTTCAGGTGTGTTTCTTGAAGGCAGCAGAATGTCGGATTCAGTTTTTTGATCCATTTTGCCACTCTGTGTCTCTTAACTGGTGCATTTAGACCATTGACATTGAGAGAGATTATTGTCATGGGATTTTGTGCCATCTTTCTGTATAGGTTGGTTGTTCTTTTGGGTTATGTCTCGCTCTTAGAGTAGATCTTTCAGTCCTTCTTTTAAGGTTGGTTTTGATTTTACAAAGTTCCTAAGCTGTTGTTTATCCAAGAAGTTGTATATCTGTCCTTCAAATCTGAGTGAGAGTTTAGCTGGATAAAGAATTCTTGCTGAGGCATTCATTTCATTAAATTTTTTTACTATATCCCACCACTGCCTTCGCGCTTGGAGGGTGTCTTCTGAGAAGTCTGCTGAAAGTCGAATGGATGCTCCTTTGTATACAATTTCCTTCTTTGATTTTGCTGCCTGAAGAATTATGTCTCTGTCTATGGCATCCATTACTTTGACTAGGATGTGTCTTGGGGTCTTCCTATTGGGGTCTCTTCTTACTGGTACACGCTGCGGGCTTCTTGGATCTGGATGTCTTTGTCCTTTAACTCGGGCCTTCATCAGGATGTTTTAACTTTTAATTTCTGGTTTCCTGTCCCGCCGCTGATTCTTATGTGTTCCACCTACCTTCACCCTTTTCTTTTCTTCTCTCTTCTGCTGCTGTCATCCTACTGTTGAGAGCCCCTATTGTGTTTTTCATTTCATCTACTGAGTTTTTAAGCGATGATATTTCTATTTGCATGGTTCTTATTTCTGCTTTCATTTCCTCCCGTAATTTATTGACTGCCCTTTCAACTGCTTCGTTTATGTTCTCCTGTATTTTATTGGACATCTGCTCCATTTTTTTCGTTGAGCTCCTTAAACATCCTACCAATTTCTTCTCTAAATTCATTGTCAGAGAGATCATGCACATTTGCATTCCTTTTTGAGTCTTCAGGGTTGATTCCTTCATCTGTTCTTCGAACTGGGGATCTTCGTTATTTCCCCATGGTGTTGTGGTGTTCAGGAATAGATTCCTCTAGTGTACTGTTTCTTTTTTTCTTGAGGGTATTACCTTCCCTTCGTGTTGAATTTCCTAGTTTTTGTATTAATAAGTGGCCACGTGAGCAGCCGCCCACCTGGCCAGCCGCACACCCCAGAGAGAATACCTGAGGCGGAGACCATAGGGTGTGAGATTTCAAAATGTCCATTTACTTCCGCTTCTTCTCGGACTTCTGGGGGTTGTAGTTCCACCTTTTGCCGAGGCCTGGGGCTCTAGCATGACCCCAGGCACCCGCCTGGCCAACCGCACACCCCAGGGAGAATACCTGAGGCGGAGACAGTAGGGTGTGAGAGTTCAAAATGTCCGTTTACTTCCTCTTCCGCTGGGACTTCTGGGGGGTTGTAGTTCCACCTTCTGCCGAGGCCTGGGGCTCTACCACGACCCCAGGCACCCGCCTGGCCAGCCACACACCCCAGGGAGAATCGATTATTGAATCTTAAAGGAATGTTAAATATTCCCTAATTGTGCCACTGAAAATATTAGCAATTATTTTCAGCATTATCATTTTAAATGAATGCTGAAGTATTCACGATCACGATCTTCCCGCTCATCATCTATTTGCTAGAGCGGGAACCAGTAATATCTCCATATGTCCTGTCTCGTGCCAGTAGAGCCAAGGGCATCGGGCTTGCTACAGGAACATAAAGAGCCTCAAACCATTATATTAGGTCATGGGAATGAACTAATATAATTGTTACTGGTATTTGGCATATCAAATACAACACGAGCAGCTTGCCAGGCTTGCCAGGCGAGAGGCATACTCTTTTTAAACACCTTCAAATAAACATTTACTGATGAACCACATGGCCGCAAGCGGCCGCGCGAGCCAGGCTGTGATGGGCTGGTCTGCTGGGTGGAGTTCTGACGAGAGGGAAGTCCAAATGTGGAAAATGGCGGCGCCCGTGGAGTGGGGGGGGTGTCATCTGGCTTGTTGTGAGGCTCTGCCGGGTGGTGGGCCAGGGCTAGAACCCGCCATGCCTCCCCGACTGCCTCATGAATGGCTGGGCACAGGGAGAGCAAGGAACAGCTCTGCCCCATGTCTGAGAGTCTCTGGACCAGCATACCTGGGCCGGATTGAGGAAAAAGTATTGGTATAGGGAAAATAAAAACATTCATTGCAATGTGGGTTCCAGTACTTAGATTTATGGGTTATCATGTATATCCCTTTGCCTATGTTCAGTGCTCAGTTCTAGTCTGGCATTATCATTTCCAACAATTATTAACACAGTGGTACCTTCTCTCTTACCTAACCTCTGCCCCCCCCCACACATTTGTGGTAGATTCCAGCTATTGGCAAGTCCTCCTGGTCCCTGTTTTGCTTGACCTTTGATATTAGTCTAATATTTTTTTTTATATCCCACAAATGAATGCAGTCATTCTGTGTCTGTCCTTTTCCCTCTGGCTAATTACACTCAGCATGATAATCTCCATGTCCATCTATTTATAGGCAAATTTCATAACTTCCTTTTTCTAACAGCTGCGTAGTATTCCATTGTGTAGATGTACAATAGTTTCTTTATCCAATCATCTGTTCTCAGGCACTCAGGTTGTTTCCATATTCTGGCTATTGTCAATAGTGCTGCTATGAATGTAGATGTGCAGTTGGTGTTTCTACTATTTTGGGGGCTCCCAGAGTACATGCCCAGAAGTGGTTGTTACTCTGTCAAATGGGAGCTCAAGTTCTAGTTTTTTGACTTTAACATAAATTGACAATTTATGTAAAAAATTATTTATGTAAAAATTATGTAAAATTTACAATTTATGTAAAATCAATACATAAATTGACTTTTGTGTATGTTGTGAGAATTGGAGCCAGGCTCAATTTTTACATGTAGTTATCCAATTTTTTCCAACTCTTATTTACTGGAGAGTCTATCTTTACTCCACATGGACATGACTCCCTTGGCTAAATTAATTCTGAAAATTTGTCTCTGGGTACTCCATTGCTGTTTTGATCACTGTAGCTGTATGGTATAGTTTCATGTTAGGGAATAAGATAGCTCCCAATTACTTGTTCCTTAATATTTGGTTAACAGTTACTATGTAAATTTCCTTACTTATAACTTCACTATTTCCTCCTCATTCAGTTTTGGAACACTACATGATTCTAAGAATCTATACATTTCTTCTAGAATCTACAGCTTAGCAGTAAGGTTTTTCATAGTAACCGCTCATAATATCTTAAATTTCTGAGCAGCTCTATTGTAACACTATCAGTCCCCAGCATGAAACACTCTGTTTATATTAAATATTTATTAAAATTAACTGATTTGTGGGCTAGATGATCAACGGGAAGATAGTGAAGATGGTGATAGTGATAGTGAACTGATTCGTGGGCTAGAGGTGGAGCTCAGTATTAGTATGTACCTTGTACTTAGGGGGTTCTGGATTTGATTCATGACACCATAAAAATAGCCAATTTGTGAATTACTTTTCATTATTTTTCTCTCAAAAACCTTAATTGTATTCTATTATATTTTTCTTTAAAAAGATGAAAGCACAGTAATGAAGAATGGTTTGTACCATCATTTTCAAGCAAATTGATCAAAAATATGTGCTTAGAATCCACCACTTTTCTCAATCCTAGTCCTAATCTTAGTTTCTTTAGAAGAGTCTTTAGAAGAGCCTTAGAGATTGTTATGAGGATATATGCTAATACTTTCTTCCATTTTTCCAAGGTTTGTCGAGTTGCATATGAAATCATGCAAACGTTGCATCCTGATGCTTCTGCAAATTTCCATTCTTTGGATGATATCTACTATTTTGGAGGCCAAAATGCCCACAACCAGATTGCTATTTATCCTCACCAACCTCGAACTCTAGATGAGATTCCCATGGAACCTGGAGATGTTATTGGTGTGGCAGGAAATCACTGGGATGGCTATTCTAAAGGTGTGAACAGAAAACTGGGAAGGACTGGCTTATACCCTCCTACAAAGTTCGAGAGAAGATTGAAACAGTCAAGTACCCCACATATCCAGAGGCTGAGAAATAAAGCTATATGGAAAAGCAACTCACTTCAAAGCATTTGAGCCAAGCTGTTTATGAAGGAAAGCCCTGACCTAACAAATCATGGTTGAATGCATAGACATCTTTAGCACCAGAACCAACTGGGAACCGATGCTTCATTGGTGGAAATCCTTCTTTAACAAGGGCTCAAAGCCCTAACCCCATGCACAGTTGGATAATGTACTCACATATAACATGCAAGCAGGTTGTTTCTATTTTTCCCCTTCTTTCAAAATTATATCCCCATGAAACAAACACTGCCATATTGTGTTATTTAAGTAACAGACGTTTTTGTGTGAGACTTCAAACATGGTGCCTATACCTGAAAGACCCACGCTACCTAATAAAAAGACCTGAACTCCCTACCCTGAGGAAGTTGATTCTTATCCAGTGGTGGTGGTTTTATAATCACTGCATTCAATCCAACAGATACAGAATGAGAATGGATGTTTTTGTCTGGATTTTTTTTAAAGTAATTGCCTAAGTTCATCCACCTCATCATTAATAAGTAAAGGATACATCAGAAAATAAAATATTCACTCTCCATTAAGAACTTTTATAAAACAATGCCATGAACAGATTCTTTAGTAATTAATGTTTCTGGACATTCTTTGATAACAAAAAATAAATTTTAAAAAGAGAAATTTTGTAAAGTTTCTAAAATTTTCCATTGCGATATGTGGTAGTCAGCTTTATAGTGACTATGGTACCAAAACACTGATAAAAAGAGTAGTTTTATAGTCTTTCTGCTTTGCATTTTTTTATATTTCTGATTAAAGAGCTAATCCGACCTTAGTTCAAAGAATCATTGATCCACTTTAATACTGAAAGTTGAGTTTAGTTGGTGCACATAAAAAAATTGCTGAGAATGTTCTGGGAGCTTTAGTCTCATTTTGAACAGTCTATTTAATCATTCTCATTCCCGGGAGAAACTATCATCTTCACTTACAAAACTCAAAATTGCAGGCCTTTGATGACCTTTCATATTGTAACTATTTAAACTGTGTGACTTGGGTGCTGTTTCTCATCTGCAAATCATTTTTGCTCCTTCTCTATTGTGTCTTACACTAAAGAGTACCAGAAACCTTTAGAAACAGGAATTACATGGAATTGGGGAATGAGAGGGTGAATCCCAAGTGTGAGACTTAGGACTATGTGACAAATAGATTTGAGATGATCTCTTTCAACTACTTTTAGTAATCCTGTTAGTACCACTTCAGAAGATAAAACTGATATGCTTCATAAAAAAAAATATGCTTCATGATCTTTTTTTCCTCCAAATAAAAGCACTTCATATTTTCTATAACCTTACTCATCTGTATACCTATAAACTGTTTTCATATTTATTTATTCTACCTTCTAAAAGAAATATTAGGTTCATGTAGGAACCAGTAGCAGTCCTACTATAGAAA
The DNA here is from genome assembly GCA_021461705.1 of Cryptotis parvus. Lineage (NCBI taxonomy): Eukaryota > Metazoa > Chordata > Mammalia > Eulipotyphla > Soricidae > Cryptotis > Cryptotis parvus. The sequence goes on from JAJIBD010026802.1 coordinate 6,081, forward strand.
ATCAGGAATCCAGAAAATAGCTGTAAGGCCCATACTCACTAAATGAAAATACCTGTATTCAAAGCCACCAAACTTCCCAAATTCTTCTTTTCTTCTAATGAAGACTCAGAGAAAAATTAATTCCCTATAGTATGTTGTCGGGAACGCCGCCGGGGTCCCCGACAGTGTCAGGACAGAGGTTCTCTTCTACCTCCGAGGACGCTGGGAGAACAGATGAAAACTCACGAGTCCAGCGCAGTTCCAAAAAGGCTTTTAATAGTACAAAAGCTCTTCCACAGCACTCCAATATAATGAACAAACTCTAGCTCTGGTCCGAACTTAGACCATACAAAAGAACCTAAGTCTCCCAACAAAGAGAGAGGATCTCACCCAAGCTGAGTCCTGTCCAGAAGGAGCAAAAGGCCAAAGAGCAAAAAGCCAAAAGCAAAAGGCCCCAAAAGGCAAAAGTGAAGGGGCCTCAAGTCAGCCCCTTATATACACCAAGTAATCCAATCAGGAGGGTCATGTCAACAAAGAACTCTAAACAGTGTAGTGCCACACCCTATTGCAGGTATAAACAAAGGTTGTGCCAAGGTCTAATCCTTTTCTACCAAGATTATCTCTTATGTAAAACACTGGGAGAGAGAGAGGGCTGGTATAAAGTAATACATCTTAACTTCATGAGCTTCATGTAATCTAGATGGTACCCACAAGGTCCTTTTTATTATTATCTGCACCAGGGTGATTCTGAGTATCTTGTTCTCGTGTACTGAAAGGGTCACACTCGCCTGCTTAGAGCAAACTAGTATGTTCCTTCCTATAGTCTTCCTATTGTCTCAGCGTAGCCAGGGTGGTAGTCTCCTGGTAAGTTCTAACTGTCCCACGCTGGGTGCAGTGGGTATAAAGAGGAGCTGTGCCCAATCTAGAAAATATAGAAGTCTTAGTAGATGTATAAGTCAGAAGTTATTCAATCAAGGTGACTTCTGTAACTGCCACACCCTCTAGCAGTGTTTACATAGAAGAGAGGTCTCTTTAGAATGAACCTTGATTTAAATAAGATTAAACTGGGAGTGGACAAAACAACAAAACTCCAAGAATAGCTAAACCTATCCTCCAACAGTATGTGAAAGAACATTTTAATTGTGATATAAATAAAAATCATTCCAAACAAAAACCCGCAATTGAGCAGAGCTACATTTGAATGTGTTATAGTCTAACCTGACATCAGAACATCAATAAATGTGAGTCTAATTTTTCCCTTATAAGAGAGCCAAAGTAAATCAGTTACTATTCATACTATAGTTCCAAGGTCCAAAGAACAGAAAGATAAGGCAACAAAAGGAGTGTCCTCAAATGGAGGCAGTCTTAATTTTTAATCTTTTATCTTGCATTTATCTAGAATTTCCTTTTTGACTTTTTTTTTTTTTTTTTTTGCTTTTTTGGATCACACCCGGCGATGCTCAGGGGTGTTTCTCCTGGCTCTGCACTCAGGAATTACTCCTGGTGGTGCTCGGAGGACAATATGGGATGCCGGGAATCGAACCCAGGTTGGCTGCATGCAAGGCTAATGCCCTACCCGCTGGACTATCGCTCCAGCCCCCTTTTGACTCTCTATATGTTATGTTTCTCTGCCTAGATGTCTTATTTTATACACATTTTCCTTTACTTCTATTGTTTTTATAGAAAATATGTCCTTTATTTCTGGTCATTACTATGTTGATTAATTTTAGATGTGTTCTAAATGTTTGTAAATTTGTTTTGGATTCTGTGATGTTCTCCAATGAGTGATGGTGTTTGTTGGTTTTATTATTTTATTGGGGAATGGGAGGTTGGGCCATACCCAACAGTACTCAAGGATCACTCTGGGTAGTGCTCAGGGCCTATATGTGGAACTGGGATTGAACTAGGATTGGCCACATGCAAGGCAGCGTTTTAACTAATGTAGTATCTCTGGCTAATGTTTATTTTAGCAGTCATTTAACGCCATTAAATCCAACTATAAGCTGTTGGCAACAGCCCAAATCTCAATTCAGTTATTATAACTTTACCTGGACTTTGTTCCACACATGAGTGTTTTAGGCACAACCACAAAATGTGTGGTTCTCTTTTTACAGAGTTTACTCAGTAACTATCAATCACTGCTCCAGTTCTTCAACCAAAAAAGCTAGTTTTATATCAGCCTAAAAATCAAAAAAATGGGAAACTTACCTTGTATCATTATCTTCTTTATTAAATCTGATTTGCTTGCTTGCTTGTTTGGTTTGTTTTGGAGGCAATAGCCTGTGGCGCTCAGGGATTACTCCCAGCTCTGTGCTCGGGGCCGCACTTGTGGTGCCTGGGAAACCATGTGATGTCAGCAGCATCAAGCCCAGACTGGCCTTCTTGCATGCAGAATGTGTACAGAATCCTTTGAGCTGTCTCTCTGGTCCAAATTTCAGCCTCTTTTTTCAGTATTTGCTTGCTGTTTTGTTTAGTATCCAGTGAACTCATGCTTTTGTATCTTGTTAAGCGTTTACAGTTGTTGGCCATTAAAGGATATTTTCAATACATGTTAAACTCTACTGTACAAAGTGGAACTTAGAGACAGACTTGAAAAAGAATGGTGGGGGTGCAGGTTGGCCTTATGACAGCTTTTGCTTCTATTTTGACCTTAATAACTAAGCAGCCAGTGGGTTCAAGCAGATAAGAAGATGTAAATTTTTAATCCTGCAGGTGTGAGTTTGCTGGTGTGTAGGGCTCATGGGACACTGCTTACATTTTCCTGAAATATTCATTGAGCCACTACTTTTTACACATCTTCAGATAGATAATAATCATTCCTCATGTACATTCCTGTACATTCCTCATGCTGAAAGAAATGACTATTCATCATTATTTTGCTTTTTCTGCAAGTATCTGGTACTTTAGAATCCAAATCATCTTAAATTGTGTGACCATTAAGACTTGAGGGGGCAGCATTGTTATCAGACCCATTTATAAATAACGACCTCTTTGGACTTGGGTGATATAAACTGCAAATTAATGCAGAGAAGTAAAAGATCTTATCAGACTTCCTGGTTTTATCATACTAGGTTGATTTTGCTTAGCTACATGTTGTGAATAGGCTCTCAGCCTTAATCTAAGAATTCTTTAGACTCAAATGAGCAGGTTATTTCCCTCTCTCAACTATATATTATTCTGTCATTTATCACCTAGTCTGTTTCCTCTTAAAGTTTTAAACTTTTGGTTTTAAAGTTTTAAGAGGAAACCTATCTCCAAGGTCATTTCTGTTATTAAAAGAGGTTAGGCAAAAGAGGTTATTAAAAGAAGAAAGGCAAATTTGAAGATCTATAGTGATTTTTATTGTCACTTGGTCCAAAAAAAATATATATATGGTAATTACTTGGTAAACAGTAAAAATAGTCTAATGTTTAGAAGAAAAAAATTAAAATAAGTGTCTTGACATACAACGGAGAAGCCCTCTTTAACCATAGCAAACCTCCGAAATTTCATTTGTTCTCCCTGAGGCTATGCAAATAACTAGGATGACTGTAACTTGGGATAAATTAGGAAATTTGGCCATTGCACTTTAATCTATGCCAGATTTTATATATATATATATATATATGTGTATGTATGTATATATATACATATATATGTGTATGTATATATATATATATATATATATATATATATATATATATATATATATATATATGGGGGGATTTTTTCAGCCCAAAGGGAAGCACAGAGGAGAATTTGTTTATTGGCTTTCATAAGTCTCCATGAAATGTTGCCCCAAGGTCCTTGGAAGGGCAGAGGCAAGCCTTGACAAGTACTTTGAGTTTCAACTGTCATTAACATTATGCTCTTAGAGCACTTGTCCTTAGACAGTATGTTCATTTTTGTTCTTTAAACAAGACGTTCTCTGACTCAATACTTCTGCACCTATTCAGCATTGCCATCTCCAGTCAAGTGTAGTTGCCACCCAGTTTTGTCCTCCTCAGATAAGAATCTTGATTTTGTATTCCTATTACTTTACAGAGAATAATATCATATAGATAATAATTCTCTTATTTTTATTTCTCATGTGCGGTCCCATCCCAATTCCTTACACATACCTGGTTTTGTCGTTGGCATCTCCAGCAGATGAAGGGAACCAAATATCTTCTTGGACAGTTTTAGATAAGCTATTCCTGGGCCTGAGGCATAATGAAACTGCTGCTAGTAAATACCCACGGCCATTTAAGTTAAGATTTAGCAAATCAAGGTCACTATGCTCAAAAAGGAAGATGGCTAATGCATTCTTTGTATAAAACTTTAGAGCCTTTTTTTTTAAGGTTTGTGTTAAGACTGGCCATAGCCATTTGATACCTTGGGAAGAGACCAGGAAAGAGAATCCAGAGTGGTTACCTCCTCCATCCTGTCACTTTTTTCTATAGCCTCTCCCTTATGAGTATCCTATGGAGGCCATTGTTGTGTGCCTGTGTAGGTAGAGAAAGTCTAGTAAGGAGAAAAGCAGCAGGTTTGTTTATAGCGCATGTGGATGTGAGAGGTGTGGAACTAAGAATTGTTATGAGTGCTTTGTAAGAGAGGTGTGACCAGTTGCCTTAGGAAAGATGAGACTAACTTCTTTCTACTCTTCCCTACTGAATTGTAGCCACTGAGAATTTTTGGCCCAGCAGGAAGTGGAAGCTAGTGGCTATAAAGGTTGAAAACTCAGTTCTGTTTATTTTTGTTTTGGTGTAATGTGAACTGGTCCTTGGAGCTCAGATATTCTAGGGCAAATCTTACTGTAAATAACAGCGCTGAACTGGAATTCAGGACAGCTAACATTCTTATTTTCACTGTACCGTTAAATGTGAGCAGATATAATAGTGTTTTCAGAGTTCTACTCTTTACATCTGTGAAATGAATAGTTCGGGTTTAATCAGTGTTTCAATTATTTGATTAGTTTTTACACCAAAAGGATCTGAAGAGGATTAATTATTATCTAAGGCTTTAATGTTGTTAGATCTTTGTTTTTAAAATGATAGAAGTCTGTAATACGGATTTTTCAGATTTTTTAAGTATTAACTAACAAAAAACACTAAGGAGGAAAAATAAGACTAACATAGCTATGTTTGGTTTGTGGTTTATTAATTTACAACCTTTGGGCTAGATCTGGGAAGTTCTTTTCTAACCTCAAGATTCTATCTCTGGTAACATGAGTAACAATTGTTCAATGCTTTTTAGTTCAGTTGCCTCACATATCCTAATTATTTGGAAATATCTTCTATCTTTTATCCTGGGCTTCAAAATAATGCGTTAAAGGACAGCTGTACTGTGATAACTCATAGTCAGGGCTCTACTCAGACTTGTCCTTGAAGTTCTAAAGCTGTTCTGTTTCAATTTTCCAGAGCACCAATCTTGATTTCCTATGCTCAGGCTCAGAGGCAACGACTCAGTGATCTATAAACTGAGGTGCCATCTTAGGGAATTTCTGCTATTTTTCTCCATTATATCCAGGTATCAAGATATCAGAGTAAGCCTCAAGTCTCTGGTTCACAGTATTGAGAGAACTGTTAGAACTCAGGAGAAAGCATGTTGAGCTGGAGGTGCCAAGCGATTAAATGTGAACATAAAATATTTAATAAATTATATTTCCAACATTTAGGTTGATAAATTCTGTGATTTAGTAGATTATTTAAAAAATAATTGCAAGAGCCAGAGTTAGCAGATTAGTATTATTTTTATATGATTTGGGTATGAATATTGCAATAATGTCTACATTCTTCGAGTATGCTCCAGGGAATTTCTGAGCACTTTACCTGGGCTAATTTATAATCACTATAAATATTAGGTGAGTATTATCAATGCCTTATTTTTTTAACTAGGAAGCTAAAGATTAGAAATCTTAGTATTTTGTCCATGATGCAGATAGTAGTAGAGGCAGAATGCAACAAAGATTGTCGCTTTTAACCTTTTGAGCAATTCTGTGTTGGTGTGTACTACCTCTTGGATTTCAGCATGATGTTAACTGGTGGTACGGTGGGTAAGTCAGAGAAATGGGGATAGTATAACCAATAATGTGCTAAAGATAATCTTTGTTTAAAGGGTTTGAGTAACTCAAATACCTTTTGGTTTGTCATAGAACTATATTCTGACGTGTTCAGATAGTCTACTAATGCTTTCAGTAAGGCCATCCATAGATGGGAAAAGATGATGTGATTATTAAAATTATGAGTCATTTTGTCTTTCTATGTGGGTTCAAATCCTGGGTCCTTTATTTGTTTATTTTTGCACTGTGACCTTGAGCAATAATCTCTCTATACCTAATTTATCATCAATTAAATGAAAGTAGTAGCTAGTACTTAAGGTTTTTATGAGATTTAAAAACTAATTTGAAAATCTCTTAGCCCAATACGTGACAAAAGCTCAAGAAGTAGTAGCTATCACTATATTATGATGATGATGATGATTATGATGAGTATTATTATTGAATTATTGCCATCGTTTGGTGAATGAGAAAATTGAGGGAGCCTGAAACTTATTTAAAGATCAAAATTTAAAAAGTAGTAATCTAGCATATAATCTGGACTGAAATCACTTTATTAGCTAATATTAATGCATTTAGCATGCTGCACTGCTTGCAAGTGTAGTTTTTCTTAGATCCAGAAACCCAATTGTGTCTCAGTACAGCCTGTATAGATGTAACTGAAGAATTATTAATTGCTCATAAACTCAGTATTGGTATTTAGTGTGTTGTGACACCCTTCAAAAATCGGTCCAAACAGGGAAGATGTTGTATTCTTAAATCTCACTTTGATACTGTGTTTAGTGCTCTTTGATGGAATATTCAGGTATTGGTAAGCTGCTATGTGAAGAAGCAAAAAAAAAATTATTCTATGTAACTACTGTGTGTAAAAGCAACAACAATGAAAATTTAATAAATTAAAGAACTAATTTATTGAAATTGCATGAGAAAATTTAGGTAGCATCTTTCTGTTGCAGGAACTTCCTGCTACAGGAGACACCTTCCTTATGGAGATGTTTAAGCAGAGTTGAACATCAAAGAAATCCTCAGTAATAAGTTGATGAATTACATTGAATAATGCTTGGTTACTTCCAACTTTATGCAGGATGATTAACTGAGTTGATAAGCTTACTCATTCTCATACATAATCTTCACATCAGCCTTAATAGGTATTATTACCCCCACCTGACAGCAAATAGAATATGAATTTATAATTCATTATGTGCTACATAGTATACTAATTTTTAATATTTAATATCATTTGTTTTATTCCCTTTTCATATGAGCAAATTCAGAAATTAAATCACTGATTTCCAATCTATCCCATAAGATGATACAGAAAATTCTAATATTTACCATTCGAGAATAAATTTGAGGGGATTTGGGACATTTATATGAGACTTGGTTACAGATTCTATGAATCTAAAGGACTTAGCTAAAATTATATAGTGGGAAATAAGGAAAGTTATATGTGATATAGTTACCTCTGATTGCAATCTGACAATGGGTACTAGGTATAAAATGCCAATTATTGTATTCAAGAAACCCCACACAAATTGTGTTCAGGTATAATTTCAATATTTACAAAATGTTGAATAGTAAACCAAAATTGTTTTAAACAGTTTTCCATAAAAATCATAGCTTAAAGCATTCTGTGGGGCATCAGAACCTATTTATATTTGTCACAGTCAAGTTACTTGCGTAGCAGATGGCTAATAGGTGTCAGTGGAACCAAGGCTTCAGTCTCAGATTTTTTGCCTCTGAAATCTGCTATTCTAACCTTTGTTCAGTCTTGCCTTCCTACAGTGCTGTCAAATTGTCTGACCCAAGCTTTGTCTTGAGGGTATTTGATCATTTAATTTTTGTCTTTTAGGTTCATTCTAAATGAAAGTATTACTGTGATCAGTTTACTGATTACTACAAGTCTTAGAACAACCTTAGAACCACCCATTGACAGTCTTAGAACCAGCATTCTGATCTTCATTCTAATCACTTCTATTCACTCTCTTCTTATGGATAATTTAAATAAATGGGCAGGTGAGACAAGGATTCTGTAAATTGATACAGAGCAGATTGCCCCCTTGCTCTGAAAATACCTGCTTGTCTTTACTTTCCCTCTGCTTTCCAGCCTTCACTGAAAGTTGAGTCATGGCAGAATGTGTTACTGTATTATTATAAATGGCTATTAAACTAGCACCCAGCTGCTAAATGCAGGAAGAACTCTAGGCGTTATGTTTGCCTTCTGTGCATCACAAGATATACTTCTGTAGAGAAACCACAGAGAATCCTATTTCAATAGGTGAAAATTCTGTGACCACAATTGGTGTTAGAAACAATTTTGTTGGGGACTAGAGTGATAGCACAGTGGGGAAGGTGTTTGTGGTTGCACGTGGCTGACTTGAGTTCAATCCCCAGCATCCAATATGATCCCCCAAGCACCACCAGGAGTAAGTCCTGAGTGTAGAACCAGGAGTAACCCCTAAGCACCACTGGGTGTGACCCAAAAAGAAAAAAAGAAAACAGTTTTGTTGTATATTTGTTGAAATTTTTTTTCTTTGCTATTTTAATTTTTTCATTTATTTATTTACACAAAGCACATAGTTTGGGGGCTTTCTCAATTTTTATTTGTCACCATGATTTACAATGCTGTTGTTAGTAGTATTTCAGGCATACAGTGTGCCAGTATCACCCCCTTTACCAAAGTGCCAGCATCCCTCTACCAGTATCTCCAGATTGTCTTCCATTCTGCCCACTTCAGCCTTCTCAAACTCAGTTCTGCATGCATGCCAACTCTCAGGGTCTGTTCCCACTGGCTTTTTTTTAATTCCCTTACTGTTTATGTGCCACATGAGAGAGATTATTCTGTTTTGGCCCCTCTACTTTTGATTGGCTTTCTTCAGCATAGTACTGTAATTTTATCCCATCACTTGTATCACTTGTCTTCCCATTCATCATCAATTTACTCAAGCGGGCACCAGTAACATTTCCATATGTCCTGTCTCATGCTAGTAGAGCCCAAGGGCATCTGCTTGCTCCAGGAACATAAAGAGCCTCAAACCATTCCATCAGGTCATGGGAATGAGGTCTATATTGTTACTGGTATTTGGCATATCAAATACAACACGGGTAGCTTGCTAGGATCTGCTGTGTGGATGGCATACTCTTGTAGTCACCTCGGATTTCTAGCATTTATTGATGACCCAGGCTGTGATCAGCTCTTCTGCTGGGTGGAGTTCTGACGAGAGGGGAGTCTGGATGTGGAAAATGGTGGCCCTTGTGGAGTGGGGGGTCATCTCGGCTTCTTGCGAGGCTCTGCTGGGGTGGCGGGGCCAGGGCTAGAACCCGCCATCCCTCCCGGGCGCCCTCAGTGAGCAGCTGGGCACAGGGAGAGCAGGTAGCAGCTCTGCCCCATGTCTTCAAGTCTCTAGATCAGCATACTGGGCCGGACTTGAAAAGACTGCTCTAGGGTGGGTCTCAATAAGCTGGGCTGTGATCAGCTCTTTTTTTTTTAATTTTTTTATTATACCACCGTGAAACATACAATTACAAAGGTGTTCATAATTGGTTCTTGGTAATACAGTATTCCAGCACCCATCCCTCCACCAGTGCCCCATTTCCACCACCAATGTACCCCCTCCCCTCCCGCCCCCCAGGCTGCCTTAATAGCAGGTACCCCAGTTTCCTCTCTTTCTCTCTCTCTCTCTCTCTGTCTCTGCATCTATCTCCCCTTATTTTACACATTGTGGCTAGCCCTGCAGATATTTAGAGTTTATCACTTAAGTCTCTTTGTGTATATTCAGTGGTGAGTTTTAATCTGCCATTACCATTTCCCATATTTAGTAAAACACTGGTATCTATTTATATCCTATTAATGAATGCAGTCATTCTATATCTGTCCTTTTCCTTCTGACTAATTTCACTCAGCATGATAGACTCCATGTCCATCCATTTGCAGGTAAATTTCATAATTTCATCTTTACTGACAGCCGCATAGTATTCCATAGTGTAGATGAACCACAGTTTCTTTAGCCAGTCCTCTGTTCTCGGGCATTTAGGTTGTTTCCAGATTCTAGCTATAGTGAATAGCGCAGAGATGAATAAAGAAGTACAGATAGTGTTTCTGCTATGTGTCTTCGGTCTCTAGGGTATATTCCCAGGAGTGCTATTGCTGGATCAAATGGGAGCTCAATATCTAGCTTTCGGAGGAATGCCCATATTGTTTTCCCAAAAGGGCTGGACCAGTCGGCACTCCCACCAGCAGTGGATGAGAGTCCCTTTTTTCCCCACATCCACGCCAGCACCGGTTGTCCTTGCTGTTTTGGATGTCTGCCAGTCTCTGTGGGGTGAGATGGTACCTCATTGTTGTTTTGATTTGCATCTCCCTGATGATTAAAGATGAAGAGCACTTTTTCATATGCCTTTTGGCCATTCGAATTTCTTCTTTTTGGAAGCTTCTGTTTATTTCTTCTCCCCATTTTTTGATGGGGTTGACTGTTTTTTTCTTGTGGAGTGCTACCAGTGCCTGATATATCCTGGATATTAACCCCTTGTCAGATGGGTATTGGGTGAATATCCTTTCCCACTCTGTGGATAGTCTTTGTATCTTGGTCACCGTTTCTTTTGAGGTGCAGAACCTTTTCAATTTTATATAATCCCATTTGTTTATCTTTGCTTCCATTTGCTTGGTCAGTGGTGTGTCGTCTTTAAAGATACTTTTCGTTTCGATGTCGTAGAGCGCTTCTCCTATGTTTTCTTCGATGTACCTTATAGATTCATGTCTGATATCGAGATCTAGAATCCATTTTGATCTGACTTTTGTGCATGGCGTTAGAAGGGGGTCTAAGTTCATTTTTTTTACACGTAGCTGCCCAGTTTTCCCAGCACCATTTGTTGAAGAGGCTTTCTTTGCTCCACTTAATATTTTTTTGCTCCTTCATCGAAGATTAAGTGGTTGTATATTTGTGAGTGCGTTTCAGGATACTCAGTTCTATTCCATAGGTCTACGGGTCTGTCTCTATACCAATACCACACTGTCTTAAGTGCAACTTCTCTGTAGTAGAGCTTGAGGTTGGGGAAAGTGATACCTCCCATCTTCTTTTTCCCAAGGATTGCTTTAGCTATTCGTGGGGTTTTATTATTCCATACAAATTTCAGGAGTGTTTGTTCAATTTCTTTGAAGAACATCATGGGTATCTTTATAGGGACCGCATTGAATCTGTATAAAGCTCTAGGGAGTATTACCATTTTGATAATGTTAATCCTTCCGATCCATGAGCAGGGAATGTGTCTCCATTTCCTCAGGTCTTCTTTTATTTCCTGAAGTAACGTTTTGTAGTTTTCTTTGTAGAGATCCTTTACATTCTTTGTCAAACTGATTCCTAGGTATTTGATTTTCTGTGTGCAATTGTGAATGGGATAGTTTCTTTAATGTCCCTTTCTTCTCTTTTGCTGTTTGCATATAGGAAGGCCATTGACTTTGGGGTATTGATTTTGTACCCTGCCACTCTACTATAGGAATGTATTATTTCTAGGAGTCTGTTGGTAGAGAGTTTCGGGTTTTCCAGGTATAATATCATGTCATCTGCAAATAGTGATAACTTGGCTTCTTCCCTTCCTATCTGGATGCCCTTAATGTCTTTTTTCTTCCCCGATTGCTATGGCAAGTACTTCCAGTACTATATTGAATAGAAGTGGTGAGAGCGGGCAGCCTTGTCTTGTCCCTGATCTTAAGGGGAAGGCTTTCAGTTTTTCCCCATTGAGAATGATGCTCGCTGTGGGCTTGTAGTAGATGGCCTGGATTATCTTGAGGAAGGTTCCTTCAATCCCCATTTTTCGGAGAGCTTTCATCAGTAACGGGTGTTGAATCTTGTCAAATGCCTTCTCTGCAACTATTGATATGATCATATGGTTTTTATTTTTCTTTTTGTTGATATGATGTATTATGTTGATTGACTTGCGGGATGTTGAACCATCCTTGCATTCCCAGGATGAATCCCACTTGGTCATGGTGTACAATCTTTTTGATGACTCTTTGGATTCTATTTGCTAGTATTTTGTTGAAGACCTTAGCATCTGTATTTATCAGGGAGATTGGTTTGTAGTTTTCCTTTTTTTGTGACATCTTTGTCTGCTTTGGGTATCAGGGTGATATGTGCCTCGTAAAAGCTACTTGGGAGTATTTCTGTTTCTTCAATTTGCCGGAAGAGCTTAAAAAGAATTGAGAGTAGGTCCTCTTTAAAGGTTTTGTAGAATTCACTGGTGAATCCATCTGGACCTGGGCTTTTGTGTTTGGGGAGACTTTTGATTACCAATTCTATTTCCTCGATGGAGATAGGTTTGTTGAGGTATTCCAAATCTTCTTGTTGCAGACTTGGGAAGCTATAGGAATTCAGGAATTTGTCCATTTCTTCTAGGTTCTCTTGTTTCGTGGCGTACAGGCTCTCATAGTAATCTCTGATGATCTTTTGAATTTCTGTGTTTTCAGTTGTGATTTCCCGTTTTCATTTCTGATTCTATTTATTTGGGTTCTCTCTTTTCCTTTTCTTACAAGTCTTGCAAGTGGTTTGTCAATCTTGCTTATTTTTTCAAAGAACCAGCTTTTGGTTTCGTTGATCTTCTGGATTGTTTTTTGACATTCCATCTCATTGATTTCTGCTCTAAGTTTTATTATTTCTTTCTTTCTGCTTGGGTTGGGCTCCTTTTTGTTGATCACTCTCTAAGATCTTAAGTTGGGAAGTCAGACTGTTTATGATGGCCTTTTCTTCTTTTCTGATGAATGCCTGAAGAGCTATGAACTTGCCTCTTAACACTGCTTTTGCTATATCCCACAAGTTCTGGTAATTCGTGTCTTCAGTCTCATTTGTTTCAAGGAATCTTTGGATTTCCTCTTTTATTTCTTTTTATGACTTGATGGTTGTTCAGCAGTGAGCTGTTTAGTTTCCAGGTACTTGGTATTGGTCTCCGTTTTTGTGTACAATTAACTTCTATTTTCAGTGCCTCATGGTCTGAAAAAAATAGTTGGCACAATTTCTATCTTCTTGATTTTCTGGAGGTATGATTTATGGCTCAGCATGTGATCTATTTTCGAGTATGTTCCATGTGCACTGGAGAAGAAAGTGTATTCAGCTTTTTGGGGATGAAATGTCCTGTATATGTCTACCAGCCCTAATCTTCCATCTCTTCTTTTAGGGCCAGTATTTCCTTGGTAAGTTTCAATCTTGTTTATCTATCCAGGCTTGATAGAGCAGTGTTGAAGTCTCCAACTACAATTGTGTTGCTGTCCATGTCTTCTTTGAAGTCTATTAGTAGTTGTTTTAGGTATTTTGCTGGCCCCTCATTGGGTGCATATATGTTTAATAGTGTGATTTCTTCCTGATATATGCATCCCTGACTACTAAGAAGTGACCTTCACTGTCCCTTCTGACCTTCTTCAGCCTGAAGTCTATGTTGTCAGATACAGTATGGCTACCCCAGCCTTTTTGGATGAGTTGTTTGAGTGAATGATTGTTTTCCAGCCTTTTATTTTGAGCCTGTCTTTGCTCCAATTGTTCAGGTGTGTTTCTTGAAGGCAGCAGAATGTCGGATTCAATTTTGTGATCCATTTTGCCACTCTGTGTCTCTTAACTGGTGCATTTAGACCATTGACATTGAGAGAGATTATTGTCTGTGATCAGCTCTTCTGCTGGGTGGAGTTCTGACAAGAGGGGAGCCAGGATGTGGAAAATAGAGGCCCTCATGGAGTAGGAAGGTCATCTGGCTTCTCCCAAGGCTCTGCTGGGGTGGCGGGCCATGGCTAGAACCTGCCACCCCTCCCGGGCACCTTGTGAGCAGCTGGGCACAGGGAGAGCCTGTAGCAGCTCTGCCACATGTCTTTGTCTTTTTTTATTTAATTTTATCCATGAAGCAGTAAATTATAGGATTTTTTTAACTCTTGAAGAGCATTCCATTGTGTATGTTTGTGTATACATACATATATATATATATATATATATATATATATATATATATATATATATATATATATATCTGCCACAGTTCATTCACTCATCTGTTTGGTGGGCCCTTGGGTTGTTTCCAGATCTTGATGTTGTGCCTAGCAATGCAAGAAACACAGAAGTGCGAGTGCCATTTTTAAATGTGTGTTTTCGTGGGGCGGAGTGATAGTACAGGCATTTGCTTTGCACCTAGCCAACAAGGGTTCCATCCTTAGCACCCTTCACAGATGGTGCTCTAAGCCCTGCTAGGAGTGATTCCTGTGTGCAGAGCAAGGAATAAGCCTTGAACAGCGCCCGGTGTGACCCAAAACAATGAATTCCAAAATAGTACTTTGGAATTCTTGAGTTAAATGCCAAGAAGTGGGCTAGGTTAAATGGAACCTCAATTCTTTTTTTTTTTTTTTAAGAAGTCTCCATCCTTTTTTCTCATAGAGGGTGAACCGGACAACATTCCAATCAACAATGAATTAAGGTTTCTTTTTTTTCCCACATTTCCTTTGGTCATTTCTATTCCTTTTAAAATATGCCTCTCTAGTGTGAGATGATATCTCATTATTGTTTTGCTTTGCATTTCCCTGATGCTAAGTGACTAAGAGTGTGTTTTCTTATAATTGTTGACCCACTGTATACCTGTTTAGTTCTTTTCCCATTTTTTGATGGGAGTCTGTTTTTTTTCATTAAGAGATTTTTTCATATAAAACAATATTGATTGTTTAACCTGGTGATAATTTGTCTAGTTTCCAATCCCGCTTGCCTTTGAATTTCATGCTCTGAGCTTCTTCAGGGTGGGGAGAGATGATGAAGAATGATACAGATAGGTTTTGTTGTGTTTTAATCTGATCTGGCAGTGCTGACTGAGTAACCTGTTGGCAGTGACATGTGGCAGATATCTGAAGCAAAGTTAGTGACCATTAAGATGCCCTGAGCACTATGAGTTGAAGCCACCAGTGCTGTTAACAATTTCTTTTTGATTAAGAGTCTGCCTCTTAAGTCCTAAAGTTCATTTAACTTTTCCATCTCCGAGGAAAAACAGTTTAAGCCCAAAGTCATTGCTTAGAGGAAACCTCAGAAGCTTATGGACTAGAATGAGTTTCTCTTAGCCTCTGTTAGCAAACTTTGCTTTATCAGATTCCTTTGCTGATATACAAGTAAGCTCAAGCCCTGTGATATGTAGAACTCCTAAGCTAAAATGGCTCTCAGGAGTAGATTCTTAGGAAGAGAGAAGACAAACTTATGGTAAGGCATGAAGGTCGGGAAAACAAGGTTTTAGTTATTGTGGTCACTTTGCTTCAGAGATGGTTTTTTAAGCTTATGCTGGAGGATGTGTCTTCCCAAATAAGAGAATTCTGTTTTCTATTCTTATTGTTAGTAGGTCAATTAATAGGTCTAGTACCTAAATTTTAGTCCATAAGTTTTTTCTTAGCTATAGCTCCTTAAAGACAAAAGCTATCTTAATTAGTATTATTGTATTCTTAATGATTCAGGAATATAAATCAACCAGTTCCTGAATCAACCAGATGCCATTGGGCTACACTGGCACCTGATAGGGTCCAATGGAAATGTTACTGGCGCCCGCTCGAGCAAATCGATGAATAACGGGATTCAAGTGATCAAGTATTCCTAATACATGCAGTAAATGCTTTAAAATATACTGTGGTGAATCCTGATTTAATAATGCAACATCTTGTATTTTCTTTAATGCAGTACGGGAAGAAAGGGAAATTAAGTGGAAATACAGATAAGACAGCTTGAACATGAGATGAGTGTTGAAACTGAGTGATAATTCATGAGGGGAAGAGTGAAGAAGGTCACACTAGTCTCTCTTAGCTGTTTGAGCATTTTCCACTAAAAAGGTTTTTTTTCCCAAATTAAATAGAAATATTGTTGAAAGATGTAGGAAAGACTGCCCCAATATTCTCCAAGGAATCTTGCCTTTTTTCTCAGCACATTGCTAGATTGCCCTTGTAGTCAGAACTTTTGACTTTAATTCTAGCCCATAGACCGTGGATAATAGTGGCAAACCCTTCCAAAACTGCAGTCTTATTCTGTAGGATTCTTTAATTTGTTTTTCCCATTCCTTGCCTTCAGGTCAGTTGCAATAAAAAAAAAAAAGTAAATAACTCCAAAGTTCTAGACTATCATGCCTAGGTGAATGAGCCTGGATTTTTTAATGACTTCATTAATTAAATCACCTCCCACACTCTGCTGATAAATCTTTAGTAAGCTATGACTGACTGAGAAATGTAGTATTGCATTTAAAAAAAAGTTTACCCATATTCTGATAAGCCAAGGTTTTAGTATAGTTTCAACATAGGTAGAGGGTCTTAGTTAATTTGACCACATTAGAGTAACCAGAGCTATTGTTAATTATGTAGAGAGATACAGATAATTATGATACTGTCTGTTTTTCCGTTCATCTTCGATTTGCTCGAGCGGGCACCAGTAACTTCTCCATATGACCTCATGCAAGTAGAGCCCAAGGGAACCTGCTTGCTCCAGGAACATAAAGAGCCTCAAACCATTCCATCAGGTCTTGGGAATGAGGTCTATAATTGTTACTGGTATTTGGCATATTAAATACGACATGGGTAGCTTGCCAGGCTCTGCCGTACGGGTAGCATACTCTTGTAGTCATCTCAAAATCCAGCATTTATTGATGAACCGCGCGCCGCGATAGGCTGGTCTGCTGGGTAGAGTTCTGACGAAGAGGAAGTCCGGATGTGGAAAATGGAGGTTCATATGGAGTGGGGGGGTCGTCTGGCTTGTTGTGAGGCTCTGCTGGGGTGGCGGGCCAAGGCTAGAATCTGCCATCCCTCCCGAGAACCTCATGAGCGGCTGGGCACAGTGAGAGCCAGTAGCAGCTCTGCCCCATGTCTGTCTCTGGATCAGCATACCTGGGCCGGATTAAAAAAAGACTGCAGCAGGGTGGATCTCGATGAGCCGGGCTGTGATAGCCTGGTCTGCTGGGTGGAGTTCTGACGAAGAGGAAGTCCAGATGTGGAAAATGGATGTTCATATGGAGTGGGGGTCGTCTGGCTTGTTGTGAGGCTCTGCTGGGGTGGCGGGCCAGGGCTAGAATCTGCCATCCCTCCCGGGCACCTCATGAGTGGCTGGGCACAGTGAGAGCCAGTAGCAGCTCTCAATTATGATAATAACAAGATTAATAATAAGCATATGCCAGTAGAGTGTAAAGAAGTGCTTTATATGTATGAACTAATGTATTCTTCCCAACAGCCCTACTAAGGGAGAAAGTAGTATTCTTCCCATTGTACACAAGGAAAATGAGAGTCAAAGAATGACTTTGACATGCGTAAGTCAAATATTTGTTAAGTGAGAGCTGAAATTCAAATTCTGTGTGTCTCACTAGCTTGTCTCTTCATCAGTCTGCTATACCTCCTCAGTATTTTGATTTGGCTATGGGGAATGCATACTAGCATGAAATCATATCTGGGTTTGTTTGTTTGTTTGTTTGTTTTTGTATGTTGCTGCTATAATTTATAGAATCAGGGCTGAATTGCCATTGTGGGAACCAACACATAGAGCATGTCCAAAGTCTGCTCTTCCTCTAGCCAGTAAATAACAGAATATAATGATGGCATCCTCAGTCACATGAGGGAAAACCAAGATTGAAGACTTCCTTCACTCTAGTTCTGATTTCATTCATTTCCATTTCCACTCAACTTTGATCTTTCCTATACTTGCCACTAGGAGAAAGCATCTGTCATTTACTCTACTCTCTTCTCCAGCTCCTCCTGCACCTCTTCCTCATCCATGTCTGTGACACCCTCACTTGATCCCAATCCAGAATCTTAGTGCCTCCTCTCTCCCAGGCGACTCTGTCAATACAGAGTCAAGTAAATGCTCATTGACCCTTCAGAAGACAACCATGATTCATGGCTCCCTGATTTCCTGATGTTTGTCTGCTGCAGATGCTGGCTATTCTACAACAGCCTGCAGAGCTAAGAAAAGGACCCCGTCAAGATTTTTTTGCTAGTACTATACCTAGGACAGGAATTCAGACTTCATTCCACGGTAAGATTTCAAGAACCACCTGAGAAGAAAAGGGAGAATGAATAATGTGGATTGAGTGGGGTTCTAAATCCCCAGCTCCACTTCTATCACAGCAGTTCTACTTTACCTGTTCCAATGAATGTTCATTTGGATAACAGTTCCATTCTTAAAATGGAGAATAAACAAACCGAAAAAAAAAATCCTCACTTTGGAAGATCCTTTGAGTTTTCACATAATTTAGTCCTCCTCTATATCTTGAGCCTTTCCTGTTTATTACTACTATTAAGGAGCAGAGATGAGTCAAAACCTTGCTTGCTGTTTCTACTTTCAAAATGTCTTTTGGATCTAGAGCCTAAGAAAACTACCCAGAAAGAGATCATGGGTGGAGGCTTTGGAACTTGCTCCTTCACTTAACTCAGAATTCTGAATCTTATATAATCTTATATAGAATAGGTATGGAACAAACATGGCATGAATAGATGGAAGATGAAATCTATCGTTCCATATGTTGTTCCATGAAGGAAGTGGGGAAAGAAATGGCTTTAGAACTCAGAATGGCCACAGCACTCATTCTTCAAGATTCAGAGGCTGTTAAAAGTGTGCATTCTAAGATAAGACTCTAACCTCAAAATCTGACTCTGCCACTTTCAAACTCTATCTTTCGATTGAATGAGTTAATATGTGTAAAGCATTTGGTGCCTGAAATGATAGTATTTGATT
Organism: Cryptotis parvus; assembly: GCA_021461705.1. Classification (NCBI taxonomy): domain Eukaryota; kingdom Metazoa; phylum Chordata; class Mammalia; order Eulipotyphla; family Soricidae; genus Cryptotis; species Cryptotis parvus. Next base: position 24,780 of record JAJIBD010026802.1, read on the forward strand.
GCCTTCTATGTTTTCTTAGCAGAATTCACTATTCTATGCAGTCTCACAGAATTTTATTCAGACCACTTAAAGCAATTGTGAGGTCTTTCCCCTGACCCAAACCCCAAATTAGATTTAATAGTGGAACCACAAAGCAACTTATTTGAAATGTGTGTGTGTATGTGTGTGTGTGTGTGTGTATACTCACTAAGTATCCCCAAGTCTATTGTTTTGTGTCTGTGTTTTTCTCTTCACTTCTGGCCCTTTTTGGGTAAAATCCACATTTTATTCATCTTTGTTTCACAGAGGCCTTGTATATTATATGTGCTTACTGCAATTTATTTGAGTGATGAGCAGCATTGGCTCTGACTAGGATTAAACACAGCTCCTGGCTTTTCTATCTGTTTTACTTCCCAGTAGCTTGCATCTTTCTTTGCAGATGAGGATGAGGTTAGGAGGCTGGACTCCAGCCGAGACACTCTTCAGGGCCTTAGCTTGAAGGTGGGAGAAATTCAGAAAGCACAGGGCAAGTAACAGCTGTTAAGCACCTGCCTTTGTCCTGGATTTGCATAACTCTTTAGAATACGAATTCACTTAGTCCAAAGTATAATCATGAGCACCATCAGCCACTACTATTCACTTATTGAGTTCCTACTCTGTACTTTTCCACAAAATCCTTTTGTTTCACCCAACAATATCTTATGTATCTTTGTTTTCCAGATGAGGAAACTGATTTATAACACACTTTCTACATTTACCTAGCTAATGTGTCTGTGACAATAGTCACACCTGCTTCTGATGCCTAAGCTCATGCTCCATTCACTGTCTTCACAAGACAGGTTTCCGCCAAAGCAAGCCAACATCTGTATTTCTTTCCAATCTCCCTATTTCGCATTCTTCCTCTCTGTCTTGGTATTTTCTTTACTCCTTCATATTATCCTCCCTAATAATCCCCTTTCTCCCTGAGTTTGCTTGTTTATCACTTGGCTATGTTTCTTATCTATATAGCCAGAGCTTAACATTATGTATCCCCACTGCCTCATTTTCCAGCACAGTGCTGAGCTCCTACAGGCTCAGCAATTACACAGAGCTCGGTGGAACCATCACATGTATCCTTTGTGCTGCTTTCATGGAAAATGGGGTAGAAAGGAAAAGACGTGAGATTAAATAGTACAGGTTAGTGTAGAGTACACACGTGGCAGAGGAGGAAGTCCTACGACAAGGAGGGAAACAGCGATGACACCACCCGGCATTTCTCTGTCGGTTTATCAGCTTTAAAATTATTTACTTGTATCTGAAGCTAAAATCCATCTCAGGAAGACCCTAGTTAAGTCCAGAGTATAATCATGAGCACCATCAGCTACTACTATTCACTGATTGAGGTCCTACTCTGTACTTTTCCACAAATTCTATTTGTTTCATACAACAATCCTAAGAGCTAGGTAAAAAATGTACTCCACTATATAGATGAGTAAGCTATAAGTCAAAGGATGTAAGTAATTTGCTCAAACAGCTAATAAGCATCAGAAAAAACTAAAAAGTATAGAAAGATCTGAAAATTCAAACTTTAAGATGCTAAAGTTTGGGGTCAATGACATGAAAAAAGTAATAGACTTTTGCAAGCTACTGCTTTCTTTTTAATTTAATATTTTTATTACCACCGTGAGATATACAATTACAAAGATGTTCATATTTGGGTTATGGTCATACAGTGTTCTAGCACCCATCCCTCCACCAATGTCCATGTCCCAGCACCAATGTCCCGGATTCCCTCCCCCACTCCCTAGCCTGCCTTTAGGGCAGGTTTATTATCTTTCTCTCTCTTCCTTCTCTTACACATTGTAGATTACAATACATATTTAGAGGTTATCATGTGTATCTTTTTCTTGTATGTAATGCTCAGTTGTAGGTTCTTATTAGCACTTTCAACAATGATTAGCACTCTGTTCCCTTCTCTGTCTTACCTAACCTCTGACTCCCACATGTTTATGTAATTTTCTCCTTTGTTTTTTTTTATTTGAATAATAATTTATTTAACACTCTGATACTTGATGACTTTCTTTTTTTTTAAAGTATTTTATTATACCACCGTGCATGGCATAAATATATATATATGTACATATTATGATACCAATATCCAAGGTCAAGTGAAGCATATATCGGGAGGTCTTGTCAAAGGTGGAAATTATCACAAACGTGTGGGAGTCAGAGTTTAGGTAAGACAGAAAATGGAACAGGGTGCTAATAATAGTCGAGGGTACTAATGCCAACCTAGAACTGAGCATTAAATAGAGGCAAAAGGATTCACATGACAACCTTTTAATGTATGTTCTGTAATCCATAGTCTGGAAGGGAAGGAAAAGAGAAAGAGAGAGAAAGGGAAAGAAATAAAGAACCTGCCATGGAGCAGGGCTGGGGAAGGGGGAGGGAACCGGGGATGTTGTTGGTGGGAGATGGGCACTGGTGGAGGGACGGGTGCTGAAACACTGTATGACCAAAACCCAAACATGAACTTTTTAATTGTATATCTTTTTATTTGTATGGAGATGGGCACTGGTGGAGGGACGGGTGCTGTAATTTTCTCCTTTGAAAAGACCTCCTGATCCATGTTTTGCCTGGCCTTGGATATTGGTATCATAATGTATGTGTGTATACATATATATGTCATGCAAATAAATGCAGTCATTCTGTATCTGTCTTTTTTCCTTCTGGCTAATTTCACTCAACATGATCCTCTCCATGTTCATACATTTAAAAGCAAATTTCATAACTTCATTTTTCGTAACAGCTGCATAGTATTCCATTGTGTAGATTTACCTCAGTTTCTTTATCCAAGTCATCAGTTCTTGGGTACTCTGGTTGTTTTCAGATCCTGGCTATTGTGAATAGTGCTGCTATGAAAATAAAGGTGCAGATGGTGTTTCCGCTGTGTGTTTTTGGCTTCCTGGGGTATATTCCCAAGAGTGATATGGCTGGGTCAAATGGGAGCTCAATGTCTAGTCTTTTGGAGGAATATCCATAATGTTTTCCAAAAAGGCTGAACCAGTCGACATTCCCACCAACAATGGATGAGAGTCCCCTTTTCCCCGGCATTCACGCCAGCTCCTATTGTTCTTGCTCTTTTGGATATGTGCCAGTCTCTGTGGTGTGAGATGATATCTCATTGTTGTTTTGATTTGCATCTCTCTGATGATTAGTGATGATGAGCATTTTTTCATATGCCTTTTGGCCACTCGAATTTTTTCCTTGCCAAAGTTTCTGTTCATTTCTTCTCCCCATTTTTTGTTGGGGTTACCTGTTTTCTTCTTGTAAAGTTCTACCAGTGCCTGATATATTCTGTATATTAACCCCTTATCAGATGGGTTTTGAGTGAATATTCTTTCCAATTCTGTGGACTGTCCTTGTATTTTGGTCACTGTTTCTTTTGAGGTGCAGAAGCTTTTAGTTTCATGTAGTCCCATATGTTTATCTTTGCTTCCGTTGCTTTGTTAGTGGTGTTTCATCTTTGAAGATGCCTTTAGCTTCAATGTCGTGGAGGGTTTTTCCTATATTTTTTTCATTGTACTTTATGGATTCAGGTCTGATATTTAGATCTTTAATCTGTTTTGTCTGATTTTTGTGCATGGTATTAGACAAAGGTCCAAATTCATTTTTTAACACGTAGCTGTCCAATTTTCCCAGCATCACTTCTTGAAGAGACTTTCCTTACTCCATCTAGACTCTTTGTACCTTTATCAAAGATTAACTTATCATGTGTTTGAGGGTGGGTGTCAGGATACTCAACTCTATTCCATAGGCCCACAGGTCTGTTTTTATTCCAATATTATGCTGTTTTAATTACTACAGCTTTGTAGTACAGTTTGAAGTTGGGAAAGGTGATGCCTCCCATCTTCTTTTTCCCAAGGATTGCATAGCTATCCATGGGGGTTTATTGCTCCATATGAATTTCAGGAGTGTTTGGTCAATTTCTTTGAAGAATGTCATGACTATCCGTATAGGATACTCATGACATGCTCATGGCATTGAATCTGTACAAAGCTCTAGCTAGTAACTATTACTATTTTGATAAAGTTGATTCTCCCCATCCATGAGCAGGGAATATGTTTCCATTTCCTCATATTTTCTTTTTATTTCTTGAAACAATGTCTTGTAGTTTTCTTTGTACAGCTCCTTTACACACTTGGTTAAGCTGATTTCTAGGTATTTGATTTTTTGTGGTACAATGGTGAATGGAATCATTTTCTTAATATCCCTTTCCTCTCTTTCATTATTTGTATATAGGAAAGCCACTGACTTTTGGGTATTGATTTTGTACCCTGCCACTCACCATAAGTATCTATTGTTTCTAGGAGTTTTTTGGTAGAGAGTTTAGGATTCTCTAGGTATATTATCATGTAATCTGCGAATAATGATAGCTTGACTTCTTCCTTGCCTATCTGGATCCTCTTAATGTCCTTTTCTTCTCTGATTGCTATGGCAAGTACTTCCAGAACTATATTGAATAAAAAGGGTGAGTGGGCAACCTTGTCTTGTCCCTGATCTTAGGGGAAGGCTTTCAGTTTTTCTCCATTTAGAATGATACTCACTGTGGGCTATTGGTACATGACTTTGACTATATTGAGGGAGGTTCTTTCAATTCCCATTTTTGGAGGGTTTTAATCATGAACAGGTGTTGGATCTTGTCAAATGCTTTCTCTGTGTCTATTGATATGATCATATGGTTTTTATTTTTTCTCTTATTGATATGTATTATGTTGATTGACTTGCGAATGTTGAAGCATCCTTGCATTCCTGGGATGAATCCTACTTGGTCATAATGTATAATCTTTTGATGAGTCTTTGGATTCTGATAGCTAGTATTTTGTTGAAGATCTTAGCATCTGTGTTCATCAGGGAGATTGGTCTGTAGTTTTCTTTCTTTGTGTTGTCTCTCCCTGCTTTGGGTATGAGGCTGTTTGGGATTGTTTCATTTCTTTATTTCCTGGAAGAGCTTGTAAAGGACTGGGAGGAGGTACTCCTTAGAGGTTTGGTAGAATTCACTAGTGAATCCATCTGGACCTGGGTTTTTTTGTTTGGGTAGACTTTAAATTACTGTTTTAATTTCCTTGATGGTGATAGGTTTATTCAGGTATTGCAGGTCTTCTTGTTTCTGCCTGGGGGATTATAGGACTTCAGGAATTTATCTATTTCTTCTAGGTTCTCATGTTTCATGGCATATAGACTCTCTAAGTAATCTTTGATGATCTTTTGGATTTCTGTGGTTTCTGTTGTTATGTCCCCATTTTTATTTCTGATTCTGTTTATTTGGTTTCTCTCTTTCCCTGTCCTTGCAAGTCTTGCCAGTGGTTTGTAGATCTTGTTCATTTTTTCAAAGAATCAGCTCTTGGTATCATTAATCTTTTGGATTGTTTTTTGGGTTTCCAGCTCATTGATTTCCTCTCTAAGTTTTACTATTTCCTTCCTTATGCCTGGGTTGATCTCCTTTTGTTGGTCTTTTTTCTAATATTTTGAGCTGTGAAGTCAGGTTATTTATGAGGGCCCTTTTTTCTTTCCCGATGGATGCTTGCAGACCTATGAACTTTCCTCTTATGCTTTCGCTGTATCCCACAAGTTTTTATAGTTTGTGCCTTCATTTTCATTTGTTTCCAGGAATTTTGGATTTCTCCTTTGATTTCTTCTATGACCCACTGGTTGTTCAACAGTGAGCTGTTCAGTTTCCACGTGTTTGTCTTGACTCTGTTTTTGTGTGTGGTTAACTTCCATTTTCAGTGCATCGTAATCTGAAAAGATAGTTGACACAATTTCAATCTTTTATTTTATTGAGTTATGTTTTATGATTCAGAAGCTGCTGCTGTTTTGACATCTGCTCATCTGAACTGACAGAGTGAGGGGAGGTGCTGAGTGCCCCCTATCTACTCACCTCAGGTCCTTCCTAAGATGACTTGTGTCGCACAGATAGAACTCTTGATTCCTGCATGACTTTTTTTATGCGAAGTCAGAACTGGTAGAAGTTTTTCAGAGACTAAGACAACTAATTTGCATTATACCATCTTGACCAACACTCATTTTGTTTCCAGTAGATACCTTAAAAATCCCTCTGAAAAAAGATACATTCATAATTGGATGATTGTTCAATTGTATCTGTTCTTTTTTGTGTTGTGGCTTTCCTCCATGTCTTTTATTTATTTATAAATATGCGATGGGGAACTATACGTGGAAGTTCTCAGGAGCTATTCCTGACTCCATGCTCAGGAATGGGCCCTGGTGTTGCTCAGGGGACCATATGCAGTTCTGGACATTGAACTGGATAAACTGCATGTCTGGACAGTGCCTTAACCCACATACTATATCTTAGCCCTTTTTCTTTATTCCTTTAGCTCCTTACTGTAATCTAATAGCTCTCAGTGTCTAAGTCATCCAACCTATTTAGAACCTCTTTCAATAAGTATCCCCAAAGAAGACACTAAACTGTTTTATTTCAGTCAAGAAACAACACAATTCTTGTTTTTTAAGCTGAGGTAGTGTGGTTACAATGATACTAACATTTGTGATCTTGATTAACAAAGGTGCTGAACCTTCACCATACCCAGGAATAGCATCCATCCCATACACACTGCCCCTGTCACCCCTAGTCTGTCCTTTTCTTCCCTCCACCTCTACCCCACTGCTTGGTCATCTCAGTTCTGCTGTCAAAAGCCTAGGGTTGTCCTCATTTTATATTGTCTTGTACAAAACTAATTCTTAAGAAAGGCAGGCTACTTCTCACTTTAATTTGTTAGCCTAGAGTTTGTCTTACCTTCCAGTGGTAAGGCCCCAGTGATACGGCCAATGTGGATTCTAGGAAGCTTCCTAAAACCTTTGAGAAAGCACTACCACCACCACCAATAGTAAAAATAAGAACAAATCACCATCATCATCATCATCGTCATCATCATCATTGTCATCATCATCATCATCATCATCATCATCATCTCTATTGGATCGATTGATTGCTTTTACCATTCTTAAAATGTGTTCTTGGAGTGGGACTGCCAGGCAGTATTTAGGGTGGCAGGGAGCCACCCCTGTAGTTCTCAGTCAACCAGACCATGTGGTTGGACATTAGCACCCAAAGATGCCTGGAGCTCTGCTCATATAGTGCCAAAGAGCAGCAGGGCTACCCTGATGGCATTTGATATTCTCCAGGACCATACCTGGTAATGCTTAAGAGACATTCAGGGCTATGCCTACTAATATTCTGCAGGCCATGTTGTGCTGAGGATCAAACTTGGGTCTGGCATATGTCCTAACCCTTGTGCCATCTCTCTCTGGCCCCTAAAATACATTCTTAAGGATCAGAGAGAGCTAAAACAGGCTGAGTGCTTCCTTTGCATACAGGAGGCCTGGGTTTGAACCCAGCACTATATGGTCCCCTGAGTATCATCAAAAGCAGCCTCTGAGCACCATATAAGGAGTATTATTTCATCTCTACCAGGTATGGACCTTCGATAAAATAATATGTATATAATTTATTATATATGTGTACGTATATCTATAATATGTACTTGACTTTAGGTGATCAGTAATACGCCGGATTACTTACTGGATCAGAGTCCAGCATTAGTAAGACACATCTTGATGGTCCAGAACTTCCCTTCCTTACTTCCTCCATTTTCCCCCCCTCCCTATTTTTTTTTGTATGAATAAGGTGGTAGTTGGTAATTATTAGTAGATGTGCCTAGTGGGCTAAAAAGTAGGACTCAATGTGATGTTAAATGATGTTACAGTTTTAAAATGTGATGTTACACGTAAGTGGCCATATGGGAAACTCTTTGGATGCTGTTCACTGAGCAAGTGCTCACTGAGTACATATTTTGTGACAGAATCTTTTTTGAGGACCCCACCCCACTCATCCCCGAGGAGGGCAATTCTACTGAGTCATTTTCAGACTCTTAATCTGAAGAGGAAGTAGCCGGCTCATCATATGCATTTTCCTCATTTGACATACTGGGCTCAGTAAATGAGGGTCTTTCTGCTTTGAAATTTATTGGCTCTGGGAATACCTTTCAATCGAGAATGTGTCACCACTAAGAATGCACCTCTCCCTCCTTGGGGCTTGTGCACGGAGAAATTCTAGAGAGCATGGCACACATTCCGTAGTGAGAAATGCAAGTAAATGCACCACAACAACATAAAGCTGCTCAAAATAGGGGTTACGCATGTCGCTGCTCCGATAAACAGTGCACACTTTCAGTTCCAAGCAAGAGGACCATCATGGTGATGGTTCACCAGGTAATCATGTTGTCCACTCACCATTTTTGACTCAGGTCCCTGCTGTTTGAGCAGCAATATGGAATACAGAAAACTATCTCTTCTCTCATGGAGGATCTAATCAAGGAGGAAGAGAAATAAATATTGGGAACTTATATTAAATGATAAGCATTATGAAAGAGTAGAAGCAGAGAAGGTGCCTAAAGAGTGCTACAGTGGAAGTGGTGGGTCACTATCACTATCACTATCTTCCCGTTAATCATCTAGTTGCTAGAGCAGGCACCAGTAGTATCTCCATATGTCCTGTCTCATGCTAGTAGAACCCAAAGGCATCCACTTGCTCCAGGAACATAGATAGCCTCAAAAAATTATATTAGGTCACGGGAATGACCTAATATAAATGTTACTGGCATTTGGCATATCAAATACAACACGAGCAGCTTGCCAGGCTTGCCGTGATGGTGGCATACTGTTGTAGTCACCTCTAAATAAAGCATTTAATGATGAACCGTGCGGCCGCTAAAGCCAGGCTGTGATAGTCTGGTCTGCTGGGTGGAGTTGTGATGAGAGGGAAGTCCGGATGTGGAAAATGGCGGGCCCCGTGGAGTAGGGGAGGGTGGTCTGGCTTGTTGTGAGGCTCTGCTGGGGTGGCAGGCCAGGGATAGAACCCGCCATGTCTCCCGGGCGCCTCACGAGCAGCTGGGCACAGGGAGAGCAAGGAGCAGCTCTGCCCCATGTCTGAGAGTCTCTGGTTCAGCATACCTGGGCCAGATTGAAAAGAAACTGCTGCAGGGTGGCTGTCGATGATCCGGGCTGTGATAGTCTGGTCTGCTGGGTGGAGTTGTGACGAGAGGGAAGTCTGGATGTGGAAAATGGCGGGTAAACATTTTATATAATGTGGTTAGAGAAGACCTTATTTATAAGGTGATATTTGAGCAAAGAGTTGAAGGAAATAAGGGAATGGGGACTATGGCTAACAAGGGGAAGAACATCATGCAGAGGAAAGAGTAAAAGCAGAACATCAGAGGCAAGAACCTGTCTGTATTGTTCAAAGAAGAACAATAGGGCAGCTATTATGACTAGAAAAGAGAGGTAGGGAAGTAAAAAGAGGTCACAGACTATGGAACGTTTAGGACTTTGAAGATCAACATAAAGATTTAGCTTAAATTAAGTGTAAAATACCTGAAGGTGTTTGAGCAGTGAAATGACATCTTCTGAATTACATAATCAAACTGATTGCCTTGGGAGATATCTTGAGAAAAGATTGTAGGGGTGGGGTGGGTAAAGGTAGAAGCAGAGAAACCGTTTAGGGAGATACTATAACCTTGAAGGTTGATAAAGATTAAGTAGGAAGTGTCAGAAGCTGATTAAATAGGAAGTCTCAGAAGCAGATGAAGTTCAAATGCCATCTACAAACCACATGACCTTGGGCAAACTACATACACATTCTGTGTCTCCATTTCCTCATATATACAATGGACTTTATCATTGTAACTATATCATAGGGTTTTTGTAAAGATGAAATAATTAATGTAAAACATTTTGACCACCAATAGGGTTATTGTGAGAATTGAGTAGGGTAAAACAATAATAGCACATGGCAAATGCTGCTCCTGTATTTGATATTGTTGCTATTATTATCTTCTTAGAGATAATGGTGGGTTATGTCAGACTACTTACAGTGCAAAACAAATGGTCATATTTGAGGAATGTTTTGAAGTAGAAGCCAATAGGATTGACTAGATTAGAAGATGGGTGGTATGCAAAGAGAAATGAGTCTAATCCACCACCGTCCTGTTATGGATGGGGAAGCTGAGTGCCACTGAGGACACTATTAGTACAAACAAGTTTTAAGGGAAACTTATTGATGAACAGTTTAACATTATCAGAAGTCAAAATTAAAGAACAAATTCACTCCATCTAAAATATAGAAATTCATATTTAATAAACTTCATTTTACCTACTCCCTTTAATCCATTACTTTATGCATATTATTAAGTAATTATGACAATTGCATTAGCATAATTTTATATTCAATAAAGAGAAGTCTGCGGCATTTTATGACTCTAAAAAGATTTGTCAAACATAGAAATTAATGTATTTGATGCTATTTATACTCAAGGTTATATACAAGGCACAGAATTCACATTTTAAGATGAAGGTCCATACAATTCTGAATGCAACTGTCAAAAGAGATTCACAGAAAGTAGAGTGATTCATTACTAGTCATTCAGCAAGCATTTATTCATTTGTTTTTTAAATTTTTTATTACCACCGTGAAACATACAATTACAAAGGTGTTCATAATTGGTTCTTGGTAATACAGTATACCAGCACCCATCCCTCCACCAGTGCCCCATTTCCAACACCAATGTACCCCACCCCTCCCGCCCACCCCCATGCTGCCCCAGCAAGCATTTATTAACTAAACCTAATATATACAGGAGCCTTGATGAGTAAATCATATTCCCTTTTCAAGGAGATCACTATTCCAGGACAGGCCAAATTTCTATACTTGATATTTAGTTAAAAGGGATATAGTGGAGGTACATGTTGTTTTGAAGCATGATGGAGGATACATGCAATTCTCTTTATAGAGATAAACATTCAAAGAGTGATGACATGTGGAAACCATATGCTTTTGATAGGTCACAAAGAGATTTGTTCAATTGACCCTTACCATACTGACCAGTGACTCATTTTGTCAATTGTCTGGCTGCTTTTCTACTAGACTCTGTTATATGTCTAATCCCTAGAAATATTTATTTTTTTCTTTTAATTTTTTATTATACCACGGTGAAACATACAATTACAAAGGTGTTCATAATTGGTTCTTGGTAATACAGTATACCAGCACCCATCCCTCCACCAGTGCCCCATTTTCACCACCAATGTACCCCCACCCCCTCCCGCCCACCCCCATGCTGCCTTAATAGCAGGTACCCCAGTTTCCTCTCTTTCTCTCTCTCTCTCTCTCTCTGTCTCTGCATCTCTCTCCCTCTTATTTTACAGATTGTGGCTAGTCCTGCAGGTATTTAGAGTTTATCAATTAAGTCTCTTTGTGTATATTCAATGGTGAGTTTTAATCTGCCATTACCATTTCCCACATTTAGTAAAACACTGGTATCTATTTATGTTGTATTAATGAATGCAGTCATTCTATATCTGTCCTTTTCCTTCTGACTAATGTCACTCAGCATGATAGTCTCCATGTCCATCCATTTGCAGGTAAATTTCATAATTTCCTAGAAATATTTGTATGCCCAGTAGTATTTGGCCTTTCAGTGTTTGTTTTTAAAAAAGTCAACCTATTTTTAAGTTACAAAAATGATACAAATAATAACAAATGAAGATATCAAACAAATACTACTTTACAAATACTTTAGGGGTAAAGAGTAAGGATAGAATTCCCAAAAGAAAGGAAAAATCTTCCATGTTTCCAGAAAAACTATGTTTCCTATCAAACATCTTTGTTTGGAGTGGTCAGAATCCACTCTTCCAGTGGAAGGTTTTAATACAGTGAATTAGAAAATTGATTACTTGAATCACTTGAATCCCGTTATTCATCCATTTGCTTCGAAAGTGGGCGCCAGTAACATTTCCATTGGACCCTATCACATGCCAACATAGCCCAATGGCGTCTGGTTGATTCAGGAATATGAAGAGCCTCAAACCGTTCCTTTAGGGTCTTGACAAGGAAGTCTGACCATCTTGTAGGTGGGCGGCCAAGTGATCTTTTGCCATCCTGTGGGATCCAGTCGGTAACGGCTCTAGTCCAATGGTTGTCTCCAAATCGCATTACATGTCCAGCCCATCTGATTTTTGATGGCTTGGCAAACGAGACAGCGTCCCTGATTCTGGAATAGCGACAGAGGTCAGAACTCCGGATTCCTTCTCTCACTTGAGTGAGGCGTGATATTACAAGCATAGCTCTTTCTATTCCTCTCTGGGAGACCCGAATAGCATTCTCATCCTGCTTTTGTAGGGCCCAGGTCTCTGAAGCGTATGTTAATGTAGGGAGAACGGTGGAGTCAAAGAAATGTGCCCAGAGCCGGAGGTTCTTTGTCCTTTTTAGCTATTTCTTCGATGCCTTTGAAGGCATTCCATGCTGCTCTCTTCCTCCTGCGCAGCTCAGGTTTTAGGTCGTTCATCATGTTGACTTCTCGACCTAGGTACACATAACTGCTGCATTCAGAGATGTTTGTTCCATTGAGAGTGAATGGGGCCTCAGGAACTAGTTCATTTCTCATGAACATAGTTTTGTTAAGATTCAGCTGTAGACCTATCTTTCCACATTCTTGGTCAAAGTCAGCCAGCATTTATGCCGCTTGGCTAAAGTTTGGTGTTATTAGAACAATGTCATCAACGAAGCGGAGGTGGTGTAGTTGCCGACCGTCTATCTTCACTCCCATTCCTTCCCATTCTAATTGTCCCATGATGTTCTCGAGGGTGGCGCTGAAGAGTTTTGGTGAAATGGTATCACCCTGTCGAACCCCCTCTTTTCACATTAATGATCACTTTGTAGAATGGTGAGATCCTGATGGTGAATCCGTAATACAGCTCACGAAGGATCTTGATGTATTGGGTTTGAACACCCTGTTTGGCTAGGGCTTCGATGACTGCTTCAGTCTCCACAGAATCAAAGGCTTTCTGTAAATCAATGAATGTGAGACAGAGCGGCATCTTGTACTCCCTACAAATCTCAATGAGTTTGGTTACTGTGTGGATATGGTCGATTGTGCTGAATCCTTTCCGGAAGCCAGCTTGCTCGCATGGATTTCCTTCATCTAGTGTTCTGCCAATCCTGTTCAGGATGACTCCTGTAAACAGCTTGTAGATGACGGACAACAGGCAGATGGGGCAATAGTTGCCAATGTCGTGAATGTCTCCCTTCTTGAGCAGTAGAACTGTCCTGCTGGTTTTCCATTGGGAGGGCACCTTGCATTTGGACAGGTAGTGTGTGAAGAGCCGAGCTAGTGTATTGATGAGTACCAACGGCAGATTCATCAGGTGTTCAGGTCTGACTTTGTCTGGGCCTGGTGCTGTTCCCTTCTTTACCGACGAGATGGCATGTCGGATTTCAGAAGGGAGAACGTTGGGAATGACATATCCATCCTGTGGATTTGGTATGTGGGCAGGTGGATGTGGCTATCAAAGAGATTTGAGTAGAAGTCATGGAAAATCTTCTCCATTGCCTTTCTGGAAGATGTGATAGATCCATCAGGGCGTCGGAGGGCAGTCATCTTGGTCTTACAGTTGGCAAAGGACAGGCGGGCGGTGTGAATGCTTTTCCCGGCTTCTGCTGCATCTTCCAGTATTTCTGCTTTTCTGTCTTTGAGGTCTTCTTTTATCTCTTCTCTGCACCGTTTAGCAAGCTTGGACATTAGCATTTGGTCTCCTGAGGCTTGCGCCTTGCCACGTTGGCGAATGAGCTCGAGAGTTTCTGAAGACAGGCATCCTTTTGTGTCTTTCTCTCTCTCGGCATTCTTCGCACAATCATGGAGGTGCTGAACCAGTCAGTTGTATTCTTCATTGATGTCGTCAATGGTGGTATCTTCCCATGTTGCTGCAATGGTGCCAAAGAGTTCCCAGTTGGTGGTCGTTCTGCGAGTCCTCTTCTTAAACTTTGCAGCCTTTTTTCCCCATTGCGGAATGTAGAATTTTTGCACAAAGGAGACGGTGGTCTGTTCCTGTTTGGAATTTGGGGACGACAGCTACATCGGTCAGACAAAACCGTCGATTGAAGATGATGTGGTCAATTTCATTATGGAACTGTCCACCAGGAGATTCCCATGTCCAACGTTTCGCTTCAGCCTTCTGGAACTGTAAGTTCCCATGAATGGTCTTTGTGGACATGATGTACTCAGATAGTCTCTCACCCTGTTCGTTCCATTCTAGGTCATGGGTCCCGATGTGGAGTTCTTCAGTCGATCTTCTCGGTCCTATCTTGGCATTAAAATCACCAACTATGATCTTGTAGAAGGTGTGATTTTTTTTTTATAGAACTCCTCCAGTTCCATGTAGAATTTCTCAAATTCATCTCCTTTGTATGTGGATGTTGGTGCGTAGACAATGAAGATAGATATTGCTGGCATTGGGCCACATCTCTTCAAGTGTAATCATCCTATCTGGTTTGTTAGGCATTCAAATGAATCAATATTGACGGCCATGTTCGTGTTGACAAGAACACCAACGCCACTGACACCTCTTTTTTGTCACATGTTCCAAGGAACAATTCTTCACCTGTGTCAAATACAGCATGATGCGACTGACAGCTCCTCATCTCAGTGAGATTAATGATGTCGTATTTGATCTTTTGTGCTTGCACCATCAGATCCTCAATACATGCTTCCGATGCCAGCGTACGTGCATTGAAAGTACAGACAGTCATTTTAGTCCTTCTTCATTTTGGCAGCCTAGGATGGCCGTGAAATCTTATCAGGCACTGCTTTTTCGCATTTCTTACTGCTGCCGTATTAAGGGCTCTTTCGGGTCAGGAAAATAAACATTTTTGTTACTGGTTTTGGCATATCGAACATGCATCTGACAGCTTGGCAGGCTCTGCCGTGCAGGCGCTATATTCTTATTACTTAGAATTAGAAAATTAAAAACTTCAAAACATTGGATAAGTTGGAGAAATGAAGGCCAGGGAGGGCAATGCTAGAAGTTACAGAAACAAATGTGGTTAGCTCTCAAAGAGTCATTTTTGTCAGCTGCTTAGTAAAGTTGACATTTACTAAAGATAAAACAAGGGCATTTAATGTCAATTAGTGTCAATACCAGAAAATGAAATACTCATCAAAAGCAATGTTACAAAAAAATAAAGAGTATATTTACAATTTATAAAACAAACTCTGGAACTCAGACACTCTGGGGAGAGCTGCCATCCAGCTCTCCCCTAGCTCAGCAGACCCAGGAGGGAAGATGGGTTTTGGTCCTGGCCGCCACCTCAGTAGGGCCTCAGAAGCAGCCATATGAAGCTCGATCACCATAATTGCAGCCATTTCCAACATCCGGACTCCACAGCTCATCAGAGCCCCATCCAAGAGAGAAAGCTGATTTCAAGTCCAGCTCACCAGAGCCCCACACAGCAAAGCAGCCGATTTCAAGCCCAGGTAGGCAGTTCTCAGTGGCAAAAATCACTGGACGTTGGTGAAGATGGAGCTGGTGTCCCTCTTCCCTGCCTCTGTCCCATCTGAGGAGGCTGGTGGACCCACCCACAAACTGCCTCTGGGCTATCGACCATCATGCAGAGACTCAGACACATGGGGAGCTACCATCTGGCTCTCCCATAGTCATACATCAAACTAGTGCGACTAGTAACCAACCATGTTCTAGAAACTCAGAAAGTAAATTCAAAAACAGAATTTGGCCAGATTCTCCCATAACCAACAATAGGGAAGAAAATGGATTCATCAATAACATTGCCATGTATGTGCTTTAATGATCAATACAATCAGTGCCAGCTGAGGGAGCAGGCATGGGAATTGGGATAGGTGGGAAATGAGGGTCTTTGGTGGTGGGAACACACTGGTGGTGGGAGTGGTGTTGAAGTATGAATCTTTCTATCAACAGTATTATGAAAATCTTTTTACTTTGTAAATCATGGTGTTTCAGTAAAAAAAGGGGCAAAATATCTCTCAAAAGTGAATTACCAGTAGAATTTGAAAACCAGAGTCATATACAAAGAAAGTTTCAGAAATGTAGTTCCAGACCTCTCACCTGCTATACAGAGGAAATTTTAAGAGGAGGCATTGATAATGCTGAAATTAATAACAGCTTAAGATGTGTGGCTCCATAAGTCTCATCTTTGAGAAAGGGTATTTATAATGCTCTGGCATCACCCTGCTTCACTTTTCCATCCTCTAAGAAGTTGTCAGGTTCAGCCCAAACATCTTCCTTTTGGAACTACACGTTTACATTAAACCAAGTCATGGCAATCTATTAATCTATTAGTGAATTCATTCAACATTGTTGAGTGACAGAATTCCAAGGGTAGAGGTAGAATGGTAGAATTGCTGAGTGTTTATTAGACATGGGGTCCCCAACAATACCAGGAAGCAAGTTCCCTTCTACCTCCGAAGCTCGAGGGGAATGGATGAAAACTCAGGATTCGGTGCAGTTTTAAAAAGGGCTTTACTATCACAGGTTCTGATATACAATTCAAGGCAGGGAAAACTCCGGACTCTGGTTTCCCAGCCACGTGTAGGCCAAGATGGCTGCTACCACATGTTGAAGACCAACAGAGAAAGGAGAGGACAGAGAAGCAAAATGCCAAGGGAAGCCAAAAATGGCAAAAAAAAAAGGCCTTCTCTCTTCCCTCCACTTATTTTATAGATATAAATCTGCCAGACCACCCCCTCACTCCACAGACGCCACCATTTTCCACATTTGGACTTCCCTGTCATCAGAACTCCACCCAGCACACCAGCCCATCACAGCCCAGATCATCGACACCCACCCTGCAGCAGTTTTTGCCTCAATCTGGCACAGGTATGCTGGTCCAAAGACTCTCAGACACAGGGCAGAGCTGTTCCTTGCTCTCCTGTGCCCAGCCATTCATGAGGCAGTCGGGAGGCATGGCGGGTTCTAGGCCTGGCCCACCACCTCGGTAGAGCCTCACAACAAGCCAGACCACCCCCTTCACTCCACGGGCGCCGCCATTTTCCACATTTGGACTTCCCTCTCTTCAGAACTCCACCCAGCAGGCCAGCCCATCACAGCCTTTCGCGCATGCCACGCGGCCGCGCAGTTCATCTATACATGCTTTATTTGGAGGTGTTTTAGAGAGTTTGCCTCCCGCTCGGCAAGTCTGGCAAGCTTCTCGTGTTGTATTTGATATGCCAAATTCCAGTAAAAATTATATTAGGCCATTCCCATGACCTAATATAATGGTTTGAGGCTCTTTATGTTCCTGTAGCAAGCTGATGCCCCTGGCTCTACTGGCATGAGACAGGACATATGGAGATATTACTGGTGCCCGCTCTAGCAAATAGATGATCAATGGGAAGATCGAGAAATCTGCCAAAACTTCCCAGCCGGCGCATTGCGGGCTGGGCTATCTAGAGATGAAAACAGGTAAACAGCTCTATTGAAATGCAGCACTTGGGGCCGGAGTGATAGCCCAGCGGGTAGGGAGTTTGCCTTGCACATGGCTGGCCTGTGCTGGCCCAGTTCGATCCCGGCATCCCATATGGTCCCCGAGCACCACCAGAAGTAATTCCTGAGTACAGAGCCAGGAGTAACCCCTGAGCATCACTGGGTGTGACCCAAAAAGCAAAAAAAAAAAAAATGCAGCACTTCAGGTGGCCTTCTGGCATTTACAAGCAGCCAGAGCTGATCCAAAGCCTCCCTAGCAGAGCTGGGAGGGGCTGCAAGCTAAGTGTAGCTGGAAGCTAAGTAGGGTGTCATCCAACAGGTTTTTTTTTAAATGTGTGTGTAATTTGTCTGATTATCTGCATTGTTGCTTTTCTAAGTTAAAATTTTTTTAAGTAAAACATATCATTCAGTTGCAACAAGCCAGACGACCCCCCCACTTCATGAGGGCCTCCATTTTCCACATCCGGACTTCCCTCTCATCAGAACTCCACCCAGCAGACCAGCCTATCATAGCCCGGCTCGCGGCCACAAGTGGCCACAAGTGGCCGCATGGTTCATCAATAAATGCTGGATTTAGAGATGACTACAAGAGTATGCTACCTGCACAGCAGAGCCTGGCAAGCTACCCGTGTCGTATTTGATATGCCAAATACCAGTAACGATTTTAGACCTCATTCCCATGACCTGATGGAATGGTTTGTGGCTCTTTATGTTCCTGGAGCAAGCAGATGCCCTTGGACTCTACTAGCAAGAGACAGGACATATGGAGATGTTACTGGTGCCCGCTCAAGCCAATCGATGATGAATGGGAATACAGTGATACAGTGATATCATTCAGTAAGATTGAGAGAAGTTAGTTTATTCAAGGTTTTTGAGATAATTTTAATATTTTATGTTTGCTAAGTTATGATTTTACTAATTTTTTTGTTTTGAGTAAAGAATAGTGACTTTTTTATGATAATAGAGTGAAAATTCTTCCTCTTACCATAGACTCCAACCACTTCAACCTTTCTGTATAGGCAGTGATTCTCACTGATTTCCTATACATTCTTTAGAGAAAAGTTAAGTATTTATAGGAAAACACATCAAGTTATGTGTTATTTTCACTTTCTTTTTTTAGAGAAATGGTGGTATAGCTTATACACCATATGAAATTATATTTATACTATACCTATAACATGAAAATATATGCTCCTTTGTATTTTTATTTTATATACTTTATTGGTTATTTTAATATCTGTAAAGATATAATAAGTTTTACTTGTACTATCATTTACTTGTCCTTTATTACTGGACAATAAACTCAGTGGTATCACCTGGAGATGGCTCAAACTTAAGAACGGGCTATACTTAAATCCAGGTTTTCTTGTTCCTAGTCTCTTCTGGACTTTCAATCTCATTCTATCTACTGACTTCATTTATATATTGGTCCTAGCTTTAAAGTTGAGGGGCCCCAGGATACCTTGTGTTAGTTATAACTGAATCTTGGTCTGGTTACATTTTTTAGCTTTTTTTTCAGCTTTGATAATGACTTTGGTATGGTTCCAAAGATATTTTTTTTTGCTTTTTTTGGGTCACACCCGACGATGCTCAAGGGTTACTCCTGGCTCTGCACTCAGGAATTACTCCTGGTGGTGCTCGGGGGACTATATGGGAACTCGGTCCGGCACAGGCCGGCCTCGCGGTGCAAGGCAAACGCCCTACCCACTGGGCTATCACTCAGGCCCCCTAGAGATAGTTTTATGTAGGAGCTATAAGCCACATGCTGTGGAATTGGTAATTTTTCTTCATAAGGCTGTCTTTTGTACCATCATTTACTTCTACACTATCTACCACTTTGGGTCTTTTGTTTGTTTTGTTTTTCTAGAGAAGTCAGTAACCTGACCATGACTGTCAGAGATCCTATTTCTATCTCATTATTTCTCTTATACATTTTATCATCTTGAAGGATGAGGAAACAGAACTTTGGTCATGTCACCTAATCTCATATCTTGGGTGACAAACAGAGGTAGTAATAATGAGAAGCAGAAGTGATAGAGGGGATGGTAGTTGTAGCTGCTGAGACTTGCTAAGTTACTTAGAATTGAGATGTATCAGGGCCTAAGTCTGTAGTGAATAGTTGGGAAGTTCTGGGAAATAAGTAAGACTGAAGTGTGGTAAGCATGTACATCAAAACCACACAAACCACTGTAAACCTGTGACCTAAAGTATAATAAATAATTTCTCTTAATTTTAAAGGAATTGCCTAATCAGTTCTATCAGTCCTCTTCCTACATAAAGAGAAACCTTTGTGTCACTGACAGGCTTATATTGGTATAAAATAACCTACATTAGCTTACCTTGGTAAACTGATGTTGATTGAATGCTTATTACATGCAAAGCCCTCTGTTAGATGGTTCAGTGTTCTGTATTTTAAACATTGTGGTTTGTCTCTCTGGAGCACTAAGTTCCTTTTATTGTTGCTGCCGCAAACTTTTGTGATAGCTTAGCACTTTGTAGACCTCACTCCCAACTACCTTAGCAAGCTGTTCAGTCTGTAGAGGAGACTATGAATCCTTAGAAGCCATAGTCAGTGGAAGTAGGCATTTGATTAGGATGGTACATAGAACGTGCTTAATCAATTTGTCTAAACTGAGCTGATCAGGGTCAATGGACACCCTCTGTTGATTCACTTGGTTCACCATGTGCCCTCATTCACTGGAGATAATGGCCCTGGGAATAATTATCAGCCAAATTTCTTCTTACATCAATGTAGATTTGATGTCCAATAATATATGTGTTGTACCTTTAATGGCCTTTTAATGATGAAAGGATCAAGAGTGTTTTAGATCTGAACCTGCACCATTAATTTCCGTTCCAGAAATCCACTGTAATTACCACAGCTGCTGCCACCTGCCCTGCAATATCACAGAGTTCCATATTCACAGTTCATCACAATCAACACTGACCAGGTCTGGTGCAGGTTCCAGAGAGTGGTTACTCAAGGTGGAGAACCAGAGTGGATGCGGGATAGAGAGACAATGGGAAAGAGTGGAGGTCTTTTGGAATAGGAGTAACTTTGGCCCTGACCTTCACTTCTCTCGTCACAGAGTTCCAGATCTGCAAAGTGAAATATGAGCTGATATAAAATCTGATATTGGGTTCTCCAAGTTATAGTTTTTTTAAAATGAAGAATTCTTAGTAATTCCCTCATTCTGCCTCATTCCATTTATGAAGATTTGGCAGTTGTGGGGGAGGGGTGTGTGTGAATGAATCAGTGGCACAATTGAGAGTAGAGAATACAGAGGAGATAAGGGAGGGTGAAACTTCTCAAGGAGAGAAAATGGAATCATTGGAACCGTTGGAATCATTGGAACCAATGGAATCATTCCGATACTTTTTATTCCATCAAATTCCAAACATCCAGATCCACTGTGTGTCCTCCATGCCTGGGCACTGTGAATTGCCTCACTCAGACACTCTTACAATAGGGCCCTCTTTTTTTCTTTTTTTAAATTTTTTTTATTATACCACTGTGAGACATACAATTGCAAAGGTGCTCATAATTGGTTCTTGGTAATACAGTGTTCCAGCACCCATCCCTCCACCAGTGCCCCATTTCCACCACCAATGTATCCCACCCTCCCACCCACCCCCAGGCTGCCTCAATATAAGTGCCCCCATTTCCTCTCTTTCTCTCTCTGTCACTCTCTGTCTCTGCATCTCTCTCTCTTCTTTTACACATTGTGGCTAGCCCTGCAGATATTTAGAGTTTATCACTTAAGTCTCTTTGTGTATATTCAATGATGAGTTTTATGCTGTTACCATTTCCCACACTTAGTAAAACACTGGTACCTATTTATATCCTATTAATGAATGCAGTCATTCTATATCTGTCCTTTTCCTTCTGACTAATTTCACTCAGCATGATAGTGTCCATGTCCATCCATTTGCAGGTAAATTTCATAATTTTGTCTCTTCTGACAGCTGCATAGTATTCCATAGTGTAGATATACCACAGTTTCTTTAGCCAGTCCTCTGTTCTTGGGCATTTAGGTTGTTTCCAGGTTCTAACTATAGTGAATAGCGCAGAGATAAATAAAGAAGTACAGATAGTGTGTCTGCTATGTGTTTTTCGGTCTCTCGGGTATATTCCCAGGAGTGCTATTGCTGGATCAAATGGGAGCTCAATATCCAGTTTTCAGAGGAATGCCCATATTGTTTCCAAAAGGGCTGGACCAGCAATAGGACACTCTTGTTCTACTGGTTTTGGTCACTGGAAGGCACTGACTGGATATCTGAGGATGGAAGAGAAGTGTCACAGTATTTATTCTTCTGTTTCCTCCCTGCTCAGGTATTGCAGTTCTAGTAGTGGATAGAGTCCTCTACAATGACAATTTATTCCAGGACCACCCATGCTTCTAGCTCTTACAGGAACCCAACAACATGGCTGCATCTCCTTGCTTTGAACTCAGTGTGATATAAATCTCATGCTTTTGCTAGTCTCTGGACATCTCACAATTGCTTATTTTGAGAATAATATGAGTAAGATGCCTTATTTCCATTCACCTCACTGAGCTAAGGATGTGGCTTATCAGGTAGAGCATTGTACATGGTCCTGGGTTGGCCCCCACCCAAAACCATTGGATGTGGCACCCACAACTAACGACAACATTTGTATGACTTCACTTGTATCACTTGTCTTCTCGTTGTTCATCGATTTGCTTGAGTGGGCGCCAGTAACATCTCTATTCGTTGGGAATGAGGTTTTTGGCATATTGAATATACCACGGGTAGCTTGCCAGGCTCTACCATGGCTCTGGGTTCACACAACACAAATAAATTCAAAATCCCAGTTAGGTGTGTCATGTCTTTCTTAAGAGAGCCATGAATGATATAATGGCTGTATTAGAGTCATTTCCTTTTATAAATCTTCAAAGCAAGATTTTGTTTTTTAATTCCCCTTTGAATTTAGCTTGTGTCTATGTAACAGGGTTTTGGCCAATAAGATATATTTTCAAGCCTGACAAATGTATCTACTCCACTCTACCCCCAGACACACAGTCTTTTACCAATATAACAGAAAAGAAATGTGCAAGATTTTGCTGTACTAAATGTAAAAGGGTTTGTGTCTTTGAGTTATTTCTTGGAGAAAAATTGCCCACCTATATTCAGCTATAATATGAGTAAGATACTTTATTGTGTTGTTCCACTGACATTTCAAGAATAGTTTGTCATCATAATTAGGGTTATTAGTGGTAGTGTCAAAAGACCAGGAGGCCAAGAATAGTGGAGTGTATAAGGTGTAAATATAAGACATCCTATCATCTTCTTAGAGGTTATACTGCAATGAGGACTAACAAAACTTGTAGTATATTTCCTTGTGGAAGGAAACAGGGATTTGGATATCAGTGCTGAGTTCAAATCTAAAATTGATCGTGTCTAGCTATCTAATTTTAGGCAAGTTACCTATTTAAACTCTCTCATTTATAAAATGGGGGAGAAATGTTTTACAAGGTTCGTTGCCATATGCAGTGATGTTCAAATGTTATATCCTGGCTCTGCACTTGGAAATTACTATTGCCAGTGCTCAGAAAACTATATGGGATGCTGGGGATAGAACTTGGCTGGCCAGTGCAAGGCAAATTGGCCTACCCATTGTACTATCATTCTGGCTCCTGTGCTATGAGGTTCTTTTGTGAATAGATTATAATATAATAAGTGATTATTTAACAAAATTTCTATGTTTTTCTCTCTGAGTTGTGAATTCTAAACTTAGTGCCTCCAATAATTGATAAGTAAATTCAACTTTGGGGGAGGTAGCCATTTTCTAAACTCTACTGGCAAAGGCAATTCACAGTATCTTGGTAAATAATTTAATATTCACCAGGACAGGCCAGTTTTCTTAGGTCTGAAAATGAGATAATAACATTCAGTTCTCTGCCCGTCAAGATACCATCTTGAAACTTGCAGACCACTTAATAAGTTTATGTCAAGTCAAACAAAATTGAGACTTCACAGTCCCAGTTTCATTCCTTTATGGGTGAATACGATTCCCAGGACTCAAGTGTCTTCTGAAAAAAAGAGAAAAAACTTCCCCTGGGCACCTTCCCTTTATCACCACAGAGCTTATCTATCCATTTATCTTTTTTAGAAAATAACTACTTATACCTAGCTGATGCAAAGATCACCTTTAGTAAATACAAAGATGGATCAAATCCACTCTAACCTGAAGAACTTATATTCTTGCAGAAGAGAAGACAATTTATATTCCTAACTGACTATTAGGCCTGTATGATAAGGGGATGGAAGGTAATTATAAAGTGCTATGGAATTCAGGGCAATGTAAGTCCCTTCTATCTGAAGGGTTGGGGACTATTGAATAAATATTGATAGTAGGGCAGGGTCTGAACATAGAGACATGTGAGAAAAGTCAAGCAGAGAAAATGGAAGACACCCCCTAGGGCAGTGGTGTATAATATAACAATTAGAACACTACTGCAGAAAGCAGAGTTTAGGGGAAACAGTTTTGGTAATGTCACCGGAGAACAATTGCACAGCCTGAATTCTAGGCAAAGGTGATAATAGTGAGGGCAAGGAGACCTGGTCAAATGATTCTGAGAACTGGAGTCGTTTGCGTACTGGAAAGATTTATGAGAAGCTATGTTCAGTGCCTGTCAGAAGCAGAGGGAGACAAATGGTGAGGCTAGTTAGAAGATTTGCAGTCATCTAAGTATGCTTTAATGCTGAATTAACCGCGATAGCAGTGACAAATGCAAAGAATGCTGAATAAACTTCTTCACTACATGTTTTTGATGTATCTACTCTATTCCCCATCTCTTACTGTGAAGGACAGAAATTTATAAGAAATACAGTTCTTGGGGTCTGGGCAATAGTACAGCAAGTAAGGTGTTTTCCTTGCAGGCAGTTCTTTTGCATTTAAACCCCAGCACCATATATGTTCCCCCAAATTCCATCAAGAGTCATCCTTGAGAAGAGAGCCAGAAATAAGGCCTGAGCTCAGCCAGGTGTTGCTCTAAAAAAAATACACTCTTGCCTCCAAGGTACTTGGACTCCAAGGTACCTTCCCTTCCCTTCCCTAATCCCCTCCTTCTCCCCTCCATTGTTTTTGTTTTGGGGCCACAGTTGACGATGCTCAGGGATTACTCCTGGTATTGTCATGGGACTTAAGGAATGCCAGGGACTGAACCCAGGTAGACCATGTGCAAGGCAAGTATCCACCTACTGTAGTATTGCTCTGGCCCCTCTCTCCCTCACTTTACTCTTCCTCCCTTCCTCCCTCCTTCCCTCCTTCCCTTCCTGCCTCCCTTCCTCCCTCCTTCCCTTTCTTTCTTTCTTTCTTTCTTTCTTTCTTTCTTTCTTTCTTTCTTTCTTTCTTTCTTTCTTTCTTTCTTTCTTTCTTTCTTTCTTTCTTTCTTTCTTTCTTTTCTTTCTTTCTTTCTTTCTTCCTTCCTTCCTTCCTTCCTTCCTTCCTTCCTTCCTTCCTTCCTTCCTTCCCTTCCTTCCTTCCTTCCTTCCTTCCTTCCTTCCTTCCCTTCCCTTCCTTCCTTCCTTCCTTCCTTCCTTCCTTCCTTCCTTTCTTTCTTTCTTTCTTTCTTTCTTTCTTTCTTTCTTTCTTTCTTTCTTTTCTCTTTCTCTCTTTCTCTTTCTTCTTTTTTTCAACTTCATATTTTACTTGCACTTAAAATTAACCCAATACAATGCAACATTAAGTCTTAATGATTTGCATACTGCTTCCAGGGCATTGCCTATAACATTCATTCGGCAGGAAAACACCTTTCTGCTATGACAAACTTGTTTTGTTTTGAATGGTGGGAGGTGGTCAGGCCAACGGTCACAACAGCAATGCCAGTAAGACCCAGGGCATGTGTGATAGATGTGTCCTCACATGAGGTTCCTTGCCTTTCCTTGCCTTGCATTATGCAAAGAAATAAAGCCAAGACTTTACATACACAGGGTAAGTGCTTTAACTACTAATTATATACCTAGCCCCAAAAGTTTGTCTTTATGGTCACAAAGAATAAGCATTCTTTCCCATCTCTATTCTTTACCCCAACAACAGCATCCACCTCTGTCCTATGTGCCCAAAAATAATACTGGGTATAAGATTTATGGTTTGGTGATGTTCAGCTACCCCAGCTTGGTGCTTGGGTGTCATTCCTTGTGATGTTCAAGGGGTCATATATTGGGTATTGAGTAAACCCTGACTTCCACAGAGTAACCATGTCTGTAAAACTTTCATGCCAGTCTGCTGAGTTATCTCTAGCCTGAGTGTAAATTTTAAGTTAAAATGTGCTTGGCATTTCTTCATTATTTAAGAGCCATTATATATGGATACTATGGATATTACATATGTATACTATGCTATTTTTATGTTTTATAAATGCTATATCATTTTATCCCCATAATAATCTAGGAAGTAAATAACATTAATTCTCGTTTACTCTCTCTACAGAGAGATTAAATAGTTTTCATCAAAAATCATACCACTAGTAAGTAGCAGACGTAGGATTTAGAGCCTCTGGAGTCTGGAATTCTCACATTTAACTATTACATTATTCTTCTCTCCTGCATCACTGCCTTCTCTTTGCCCACCTGCAATGAATTACAGCCAAAAAGGAATTAGTCTTGGACCTTACCCATCCCTAGTGAATCAGTTTGTTCTTTTGGCTTGAGATGCTGTCCAAGGTCATAGTCATGACTGCAGTCAGCTTATTAATCTCTGTTGCAGTCACAGTTACAGCCAAGGCTGAACTTCACTGCCCCCTCCCTATTGGTAACCAGCCAAGAAGGTAGTGGGGAAATCACTGAATAGGTGAGGGACAGCTGTCTTATGAGGCAGTCATCCCTAAATACATGAGTTTTTACCTTCCCTTCAGAGTCATGAAAATAATACTGCTGTTCAGCCTACCGCTAAGGAGGAGGTAGAATGGCAGTGCTTTGAGCATACGTCTGACATTTACTGCCAGAGACCCCAGGGCAAGTTATTTAACTTTTCTAAGCATCTGTTTCCCTACCCATAAAATGGCATTACATAGGCTTCCCCTCATAAAACTGTGGTAAAGAATAAGTGCAACAATTTCTGTAGAGTGCTGAGCATTGAGCCTGACATACAGCAAGTGTTCAGAAAATGTTAGCTGTAGCCCTCTCACCCAGCTAACAGCAAAGTCTTCCCCTAAATCACAATGCCAAGATCAGAAGTACTCAAAAAACCCAAGCTGGCTCTTCAGGCCCTGGTGTAGGAAGAGAATTAAAATATCCCAGATGCCTTTTGGAATGTACCCTGCACTATAGAGATTTGACTTATTATTTTTTTCTGTTGTCATCTCCATCATCAGCATCATAATTATTACTCTATTATGAATAGTATTTCAAGGCAGAATTGAATCATGGTTAAGCCACTGTACTCTTGAATTTGACAGCCTGGTTTTAAATCTCAGATCTGCATTTGCTCTGTGACGTTACATGTTCATGTTGTTGAGACTCAGTTTTATTGTCTGTCAAAGAGATGATACTATCCTCCTCACTGGGTTATTAGAGGTACATTGAGCTAATGTTTATAAACTATAACTACACATAAAACATTGTAGGTGCTTAGCAATTATTACATACCTTTGAATTAAAGTGATTCAGCTATTTTATTTAAAAAAAAAGAAGACTGGGTCCAGTTTTCTTTTTTGGTAGGGAGAGATAATTATACAATTCAGGAAAGGTAATAAACCAAACCTTGAGGGTGAGAGGTGGGAGAAGAACCTGTACCTTCCAAGGCCAGAGAGGAAGCTAAATAGGCTGAGCACATGCCTTAGTACTGATGGTCCCTCAAGTATTACCAGGAATGACCCTGAACTATTATCCAGGAGTAGGCCTTGATTAACACTGGTATAACCCCCAAACCAGAAGAAAACAAAAAAAAATTATGGATCCAAACATAAGCCTAAGTTTAGACATGTGGCTTAATGGTAGAGTGTAGGCCTTACACATGAGACCCAGGCTTGATCAAACATTTACCCCACCAAAAATGGTATTATTTTACTCTGAGGCAAAATATGCCTGGCTTAAAGAACCAAGATTGATGTGAGGAAGCTACATTGAGATGGGGGAATCACACAAGGCAAAATGAAGAACATGACCATCTTACTGAGCCTTTCTCAGGTTGTAGGTTGTTTGTGAGAAAGGATGCCACAACGTGGTCTTCCTCAGAGCAGAGGCATTGAGTGTGTTGTTTTCTTATCCCACACAGTGAGATTTTTTTTTGTGTGTATATATATTTATTTTTTTCCAGTTATTTTACATTTTATTTTTTTTTTTAACATTTTATTATACCACCGTGAGATATACAATTACAACGTTGTTCACGCTTGGGGTTTCGGTCACACAGTGTTCCAGCACCCCGCCCTCCACCAGTGCCCCCCAGCCACCACCCATGTCCCCAATTCCCTCCCTCTCCCACATCCTGCCTAAATGGCAGGTTCTTTATCTCCTCTCCTCTCCCTCTCTCTCTCCTCCTTCTCCCACACATTGTGGGTTGCACCTACGTACACTTAGAAGCCATCATTTTCATTTTTTTGGTCTGTATTTAATGCTCAGTTCTATGTTAGCATCAGAACTTTGGACATTTATTCACACATGTTCCCTTCTCTATCTAAACTAACCTCTGACTCCCACACGCTTGTGGTAATTTCCACTTCGGTAAGATCACCTAGTATATTTATGTCATGCAAATAAATGCAGTCATCTATGTCTCTCTCTTTCCTTCTGACTAATTTCACTCAACATGATTCTTTCCATATCCATCCATTTATAGCAAAAATTTCATAACTTCATTTTTTCTGACAGCTGCATAGTATTCCATTGTGTAGATGTACCAAAGTTTCTTTATCCAGTCATCAGTTCTCGGGCATACTGGTTGTTTCCAGGTTCTGGCTATTGTGAATAGTGCTGCTATGAAAATAAAAGTGCGGATTGTGTTTCCGCTGCCACACAGTGAGATTGGGAAGCTCATTCTGTAAGCTTTTTTTAGCTTAGACCCAACCATCCTTTCTTTGCATCCCAAAGACCCTTCTATAAACACAACCTTTCTTTGCATCCCAAAGACCCTTCTATAAACACATCCTTTTTTTGCATCCCAAAGACCCTTCTATAAACACATCCTTTTTTTTTCATCCCAAAGACCCTTCTATAAACACAAGGCAGGAAATGAGCCACTCATGAAAAGACCTCTGATAATCCATTACTGATTATCCTAGACCAAGAGGTGTCGGGGAAGGCCGCCTGGGTCCTAAACAGTGCCGGGAAGCGAAGTTCCCTTCTACCTCCGAAGCAGGCAGGGAATGGATGAAAACTCAGGAATCCGATGCAGTTTTAAAAGGGCTTTACTATCACAGGTTCCAATATACAATCCAAGAGCAGGGAAAACCTCCGGACTCTGGGTTCCCAGCTAGGCCCCAGCCAGTTGTAAGCCAAGATGGCTGCCACCATGTGTTGAGGCCCAACAGAGAATGGAGAGGACGGAGAAGCAAAATGCCAAGGGAAGCCGAAATGGCAAAAAGGGGGAAAAAAGAGCTTCTTTCTTCTTGCAGCTTATTTTATAGCTAGAAATCCGCCCAAACTCCCCAGCCTGGCCCATTCTGGGCTGGGCTATCTAGAGATGAAAACAGGAAAGCAGCTCTATAGAAATGTAGCAACTTCAGGAGGCCTTCTGGCTGTTTACAAGGACCTAGAGCTAATTCAAAGCCTCCTAGCAGAACTGGGAGGAGCTATAAGCTAAATGTAACTTCCCCTGGCAGGGAGGGTCAAATGCCCTCAGGTAATTTCTCCCAGCACCTCACCTAATGTCTTGAGCCAAAATCTGCCTGGAAATGCTTTTTATAGGGTAGAGAAGGGGGTTTCTGAGATGGCATGTCTCTGTACCAAAGACTATACTAATGCCAGTTAAATATTTCTCCAAGCCTTCACAAGAGTCTCGTCTACTTCACGGTAGTTTTGTATTTTAGTTGCCTTTGAGTTATCAGGGAGCCATGCTTGCTTGCTTGGAGGCAAACAGCATTTCTCTCTGGTCTAATTACTTAGAGATCCAATGTGGCCAGGCAAATATGCTGGTAAGATCTAGCTAGTCCCACGATGATTGTGGTAGCATGAGAGAATATTTATACCAGCCAGTACAGAATACATGGTCAGATAAACTGCCACATTTAAACTACCCCCTTATCTACGAAGTGACCTACAGAAGGCAATCCAGGGCAGATGCAGAGGTTTTTAGGTGTCCTGCAACAAAGAGGGACTGCAAAAATGGGGAGCCTGAGTTCTTGTGTGTCCACCTATCAGTAGTCAGCCTTTGCTCAGCCACTTGACATCTCTAAGCCTCAATTTATTCATCAGTGAAATAGTCTTTTCTCAGTTAGCCACTGAACTTGTGTGATCTCTTAAGTAATATCCTCCCCATTTTATGGTTCCATAAATACTGGGAAAATCATTCAATTAGTTCAAAAGAGGACTGGTCACCATGGGTGCAGGATTTCATGGGAGGGCTGCACCAGGGAGAGTTGGGTAAATAAAAGTTTGAATCTTTCTTTAGACCTCTAGACCTCACCTTGGCACCTGGAAAACTATCTGGGCACTCTCATCAAGTCAGAATAATTTCTGTCCAGGAAGACCCAGTCCTTCTAGCTCTAAAATGTCAAACCAATACCTATAGGAACCAGCAAAGGCACAGCCAGGGGATGAGCTGACTGACTGTTACCTGTCTTAAGATCTCCTGGGATAATCCATTACTTTCTAGACAGATGGCACCTTTCTATTGGCTCCTCATCCACTAAGCACTACCAGTAAGTGGGAGCAAACATCTTTTAGACTGGATAGATGATCTGGAAACCAGCCAGGTTGAGTCTTCTGACTAGGCTCAGATTTCACTCCTTTCTCAAGAGGAAGGTGCTTATTCAGAAGGAGTATTGTGGGTGGGGTGAGTTCACTGCATTTGACTTTGTCCCCTCTTATTATTACCATGAAGCCACCAAAGAATATATCCTGGATATCTTCTCAGTAAACAAACAAACAAAAACCACCATATCTCTATAATGACTCAATTGTTTAGTACTGCTGGCCTCCTTTAAAAAAAGTCCAATTTAATGGCACATAGACCCTTAGCTCTCAGTCAAAGCATTTATTTTTTTATTAATATTTTATTATACCACCGTGAGACAAAGCATTTAATTAGATGTTCAAGAAAGGTTGGGGGTAGGGAAAAGGCAAGAATTCAGACTCATAAAATGGTCCTTTATAGGCAATTCACTGGAAACTCCTAGGAATTAAACTTGGTGCTATGTGTCTTTATCTAATTTGAGTTTCTCATTCACACACTTTTTTAGAACTCTTCTCTACCTTTTTGAGGAGCTGTGCTCCAAGGTGATTCTTCATGGCAGAGCCAGCTGCCTATTTCCTGTCTTAGGAAAGTGACTTACTTCCCTTTTCTCCTAAAGGTCAAGCTAATTTATCCAATGGCAGAGACTGCAGATTCTTGTCAAGAATGATAGCTGGGTTCTAATGGATGTCACATGGCTGCAGCAACTCCAAAGTTGGAAGCTTCCCCTCTAGGTTGGCATTCAGGGTCAGTATCCAGCTGCTCCAGGCTCCATAATAACTGCCCCATTCATAAGCCCTCCAGCTTATCAGTGTGCTAAGATCCGGACCTGGTTCTCAATTCTTCCTTAACCTCTAGGTGGGCAACCCAGCTTCATTTACCCAGGTCTCCCAGCCTCCAGGGCCCAGTCCTTCCCTCAATCTTTTTTTTACTAGTGACACACATGGTTCACACTGCAGACTGCTGTCTCTCTGTCCCTACTTCCCTCCTCTCTCTCTCTATCCTCTACCAGTAGGATTTTTAGCATCTTTTCTCATTGCATAAGAATAAACTACACAAGGGAAGAGGTCTTCTTTCAGTCATTTTTAAAGTACATTGAAGAATTAAGATCTTGATCACCGTATTTTTAAGTAATGTGAGGAGATTAATTATGGGGGGTTTGTTTTGTTTTGGGGCCATCACTGTCACTGTCTTCCCGTTCATCATCGATTTGCTCGAGCGGGCACCAGTAACATCTCCATATGTCCTGTCTCATGCAAGTAGAGCCCAAGGGCACCTGCTTGCTCCAGGAACATAAAGAGCCTCAAACCATTCCATCAGGTCATGGGAATGAGGTCTATAATTGTTACTGATATTTAGCATATCAAATATGACACAGGTAGCTTGCCAGGCTCTGCCGCATGGGTAGCATACTCTTGTAGTCCTCTCTAAATCCAGCATTTATTTTTTTATATTTTTATTAAATTTTATTAATTTTAAAGCCATGAATACATAATTTAATTACATTTTTTACAAGGACTGGTAAAAGTAGTCCTGATTAAAAAAAGTTATGATACTTCTAAAAGCCTCCAGTATTAATTGCATTTTTCTTTCAAAAATTTTTTTTAACATTTTATTATACCACCGTGAGATATACAATTACAATGTTGTTCACGCTTGGAGGTTTCGGTCACACAGTGTTCCAGCACCCCGCCCTCCATTTTGATCTGATTTTTGTGCAAGGTGTTAGACACAGATCCAAATTCATTTTTTTACATGTAGCTGTCCAGTTTCCCCAGCACCACTTGTTGAAGAGGCTTTCCTTACTCCAGTTTGGACTCTTTGCACCTTTATCAAAGATTAACTGATCATGTCTTTGAGGGTGGGTGTCAGGATACTCAACTCTATTCCATAGGTCCACAGGTCTGTTTTTATTCCAGTACCACGCCGTTTTAATTACTGCTGCTTTGTAGTACAGTTTGAGGTTGGGAAAGGTGATGCCTCCCATCTTCTTCTTCCCAAGGATTGCTTTAGCTTATCCGTGGGGGTTTATTATTCCATACGAATTTCAGGAGTGTTTGGTCAATTTCTTTAAAGAATGTCATGGGAATCCTTACAGGAACCGCATTGAATCTGTACAAAGCCCTAAGGAGTATTACCATCTTGACAATGTTAATTCTCCCCATCCATGAGCAGGGAATGTGTTTCCATTTCCTCGTGTCCTCTTTTATTTCTTGAAGCAGTGTCTTGTAGTTCTCTTTGTATAGGTCCTTCGCACACTAGTTAAGCTGATTCCTAGGTATTTGATTTTCTGTGGCACAATTGTGAATGGAATCGATTTCTTAATATCCCTTTCTTCTCTTTCGTTGTTTGTGTATAGGAAAGCCACCGACTTTTTTGGTATTGATTTTGTACCCTGCCACTCTACTATACATATCTATTGTTTCTAAGAGTTTATGGGCCGAGAGTTTAGGGTTCTCTAGGTATAATATCATGTCATCTGCAAATAATGATAGCTTGATTTCTTCCCTTGCCTATCTGGGTGCCCTTAATGTCCTTTACTTCTCTGATTGCTATGGCGAGTACTTCCAGTACTATATTGAATAAAAGAGGTGAGAGAGGGCAACCTTGTCGTGTTCCTGATCTTAAGGGAAGGCCTTCAATTTTTCCCCATTGAGAATGATACTCGCTGTGGGCTTTTGGTAGATGGCTTTAACTATCTTGAGGAAACTTCCTTTAATTTCCATTTTCTGGTGGGTTTTAATCATGAATGGGTGCTGTAAATCCAGCATTTATTGATGAACCGCTCAGCCACAAGTGGCCGCACGAGCTGGGCTATGATAGGCTGGTCTGCTGGGTGGATTTGGGGCCATACTTGGTGGTTTTCAGGACTTACTACTGACTCCATGCTCAGGAATCACTCCTGGCAGGTTCAGGCGACCATATGGGGTATCAGAACCTGGTCAGTCACACACAAGACAAATACCCTACCTGCTCTACTATCTCTCCTAACCAAGAAGTGGTTAATTCTAACAAAGCATTGTACTTCAAAATCAAGGGAGTGATGGGGCATTCTCTCTGTGATAATACTTGCTACTGATTGCTGCTACTCTTTCTCCTTCTTTCTTCTCTTTCTTCTTCCTCCTTTCTAAGAAAATAAAAAAATAGTCACAGAGTGATACAGCTGAAAGGACCCTTAGAAATCTGTTAGGACCCTTATTTTCCTAGATGACGGAATGAAGTTCAGAGGTGTAGTGACCTGAACAGAAAAGATGGCCCTGGAAAAAGCCTGGTTCCAGTAAACCTGCCCTGCCTACTCTGTGTACTGGGAAGAGTTAATTGCTTTTCTCGGTCATACTTTTTAGGGTAAAACTGTCATCTTAGAAAAACATATTTTCCAAAACAGATTTTGCCAAAAGAGGGTTAACATTTCTACTTTAGAAACCTTATAGAAAATTCCTATTTCTTTTTTCTGCTCCACAAACTCTGCTGTAGATCTCTTGGGCTTCTGGGTATCCACTTCAGCATGTATTGGATCCTGGGTGACAAGATGATTAGTTACAGCTCCTATTGCTTCCATGCACACTTATTGAGACCCCAGGACCAGTTGACTGAGGAGAGGGAGACACTCAAACTCTGGAAATCCTAGTCATAGATCAATCCTCTGCTGATGACATGGCCTGGTTCCCAGTTGAAATATATTTTTTGTTTGCTCCAATTTAATACCTGGAGGGTGGAATCAGTAGAGACACACAGACAAGAGCAGCAAGGTTCCCTGGAGCCATAGAACCAGCTCTTGTTGAGGCGCTGCCTTATTTTATTTGCAACCCTTGACTGACATTTTCACTATCTCCTGTTCTTTGTCCTTTGTTGGTTTTAGTTCCTTCCAATCCACAACATCCTTAACCAGAACATTATCTTGTCCCATATACGTGTGTAAGTCTTATTCCTCAAACTAGGAACAAGGCTGATAAAAGCCAGGAATTTGACTTTGAAACAAGTCTTTGACTTTTTGTAAAATCTTTCCAGGCAACTTGTACACAGCTCAGCTGTTGATAAATTGAGTTGAAAACCTTTCTGGAAATTCTAGTCTATAAACTCAACCATGTTTATTACTTGGTTCCAAGGAAGCACTTTTTCCTTCTCTTTTTTTCACTCTAAAACTTCCTGATACTAATTTTAATTATAATTCTAAGGGAAATTATTCCAATATGTCAGAGGCAATCTTCACTTCTGCAGGTCTCTCAGCCATCAGGCAGTTAAAGGGCTGTCACCATTGGAAGGTCACAGAAGTCTTGGAGCATGAGTACCGCATGTGGTACCTCAGCCCCTGACATGTCCTATCTCTATTAGTGTGGGCTCCAGGGACTGTTTCCCTTGTATGTATGGAAGAAATTGTTTCTTCAGGGCTACTTGGTCTACCACCTCCCACTGATCAGCCCTCTACTTACCTCAAACTACCTTTCCATTACTCTCTTCTCTCCCATCCTTCTTCCACACTACCACCAGAGCTATCTTCCAGGTCCAAACCTTATCAGGTGATTCTCAAGATCAACACCCATTGGTGGGATCTACCTTGACTTTCTGCCTCTCAGCCTGTCCCAATGCTGTTCCCAGTTCTATTCTATCTTGCTTGTAGAGCTTGCTCCCTCTGAAAGATGCAAAATATCACATGTAGTCACCCTCCCAGATTTCTATACAGCTTAGAAAAAGGGCTGTGTCCAGTTCTGATGAATGGATCTGAGAAAGATCTCAGGACTTCTGAGAAATTTAATCCTTTACCATTGACCATTGTAATATGAATATTATATAGTTAAAATGTAAGACCAATATGAGGCAATTTATATTTTTAGCTGGGGATTTTTGTTGGTGCTTGGACTTGGACACTTGCATTGTGATCGTTCGGAAGCTCACTGTCTAGCTGGATGATTTCTTGAAATTTTCCAATGCTAGTTTTTCTATGCATATGAGAGCTTTTGAGAGCATTCAGTGTACTAATACTTTAAGTCACTTTCAGTTGGGCCTATTTTATTTGCATACACAAGCAATTTATGAGATTGTCCATCCACAAGAAAATATCCAAATTCCTTACCCTGGACACTCCAGGTCTTTGAAAACTTGCTTTGGCCCTGTCTTCTAATCTAACATCAATTTTTCCCCAAACCCACCATACATTCCTACTCCCAGTTTCAATACACTATTTGACAAATGGTTGAGCCTACTACAGATACCATCCTAGATGTTCGTGCATGCCCTGACTGACACTCATTTCAAGAACCAACTTAAGCTTTTCTTCAGTCTTCACGTTGTTAGTGGCATGGATGAATTCTCTGTACTGACAAATATTTCAATAGTAGTACCCCTAACTCTGCTTTTTTTCCTTTGGCCACTTTTTTTCTAATTTTTTATACCACCTTGAGATGTACACTTACAAAGACGTTCATAATTGGGTCTCAGTCATACAGTGTACCAGCACCCATCCCTCCACCAGTGCCCCATTCCCACCACCAATGTCCCAACATTCAATTCCACTCACCCCAGTTACTTTTTTCTCTTTCTCTCTCTCTCCCTCTCTCTCTCTCTCTCTCACTTCTCTTACACATTGTGACTTGCCCTACATTTAGGGTTTATCATGTAAATCTCAGTGTATATCCAATACTGAGTTCTAGTCTGGTGTTACCATTTCCCAAAATCAGTAGAACACTGGTATATATTTATATGCCATTATTCCTTTGGCCGCTTATGTCTGACATTCCCTTGTAAATAAGTTCTTTGAGGGCAAAGCAGCTTCTTTTTTCAGCTCTGGATGACTAATGTACATGCTTGATAAAAGTTTAAGTAAATATTAAATGAGTTATTAAATTAATTAATAGACCTTAATTCTATTAACAGAAACACTTTAGGGTTTTTCTTTGCTTTTAAGTGTGTGTTTGTTAGTCTACTTTAGACTAGCCTGCAGAAATATCAGTGTGTATACAGATCATCTGGGCAGTTTGTGAGCATATAGATTATGACACAGTGAGTCTGCGTGGTACCTGCCAGTCTACTTTCCAACAAGTTCTCAGGAAATTCTGCAGCTGCTGGTCCAAGGAGCATACTTTGCAGAACAAAGGTATCAGGACAGCAGCTCCTAAAGGATGGAGGTTGTACCTATCTGCAGTGGGTGACACCTAAGTGTAAATCTCTTGAAAATGATCATTGGAAGACATGGAACCTACTTTGCAGTTATCGTATACTCCTTTTCTGGATTTTATCTTCTTCAGATAGAGACCAAGATTTTTCTGGTGTTCTTATGTCTGATTATTTTTCTACCTGGTACCCAACTTAAGTCACAGTCCTACTTCCTTCCTACCTTTGTAACAATTATCAGAAATTGAACTGAGTTACAAGAGGGTTCTGGGCTGCCAGATGTCAGAACAGATTAAAGTGACAAGCCAACATGGAAAATCAAAGCCTTTCACCACCTACCGCAGTGGCATAAAGAGCCTAAAAATGGAAAAGATGCCTACTGCCACATCCCACCTTCCCCGAGAAGAGGCACATGAGTGAAAGAAAGGTTAGGTGTTTGGACTGGAATATGGGGATGGTTTCCCTATATAAAGAGCTCCAAAAAAGACCAGCAATTTTGTGGTCTCCGTGGCTGGAAGGGAGAAGAGGAAGAGGAAGGCCTAGTCTAGCCCTCAGAGGAGGAGATCCTAACGATGTGAGTGCCAGGAGTTGGGGGTGTCAGGAGACCCTTGAGAGACTTCCTACTACAAACATCCAGCCAACATTGGGCCATTTTCCTAACCCTTTAGCCTGCGGCACAGTTTGTTTTCCCTGGAGCAGAACTCTTGGCTGATTCTCTTTCCTACAATCACCTTATTTGCTCAAGTGTCTGCGGTTCTCTGACTAGACCTCTGCTTTCCTCTGAAAGAGGCTGGTTTTGGTTTCTATTTCTCTTTAGTTCCAACAGTGCTCATTTTAGTACGAGAGTTACTGTGAACAGCTATTGACTATGATCTGCTCTCATCTTGGACTTATTTAAACTTTTTTTTTTTTTATTTCAGTCTAGCTTACAGGGACTCTGGGATTTCTGTGGGGGCCTTTCTAGTCAGTCTTTTATTGCTGAGCAATCAAACCTATCTGGATCGATAATCCTTGCTGGGTGGTGAGGCAGGGTTATTGTTTACACTACAGAACTGTCATCTAATGCCCTTAACAGTGAAGTTTATCTGTAAATGATGAAAGGAAGAAGAGCTAACACTTCATGTTGAACATCTCACTGAACACTTCTGACAAGCATGGCAGGAGAGCATATCAACCTCACTTGCAAATATGGGGTTTGGGGCTCCACATTAGCATGGGACCACGATCGGAAGAACCCAGGCCCCAGAATCTCCCCACATTCTAGCTTGATTTTTTTCTAGCTTTGATTTTTTTTTTGGGCAGGGAACCCTTATATCAATGCCATCCACTGATGTACTGTCCCCATTGGCAACATCCAGCTCCATGCTCTTGATTTCTATTTATGCATCCTGGGATGCTCAGAAAATGCCTGGTGAATAAATACCTGATGAATGTCCCCATGTGGATGGGAAAGGGCATCAGGAAGATTCCAGACTCATACCTAATGGCAAATCAGAAAGTGAAATCCACCCAGCCAGGACTCCACCCAGCAAGGAGAGAAGGGAGGCAGCCAGGCAGAGACTGAATTGGGGATGATGAAGCAAGAGATAGTGTCAGGAATCTTAAGAAGAGACTACTTGAAGTGTGTATTATATAAATGCTTAACAGATTGGTTTGTCTTTTTTGAGAGGTCCAGGCAACAGCCCCAGTCTAGGTGGACTCTTGGTAACAGGAAGTTGACACTAGGTTATGCAGAAAGGGTTAATAGAGCAGGCCTGGGACAACTGTCTCTTGAAAAGTATACTTATAAAGCAGGCCTCTAACTTTCAAGAGGATCCCCACAACCTAACTCATGCTTAAAATTTTGTGAGAACAATGAAGTTTAAGCTCAACCAATTTTTCTTGGAGGCATTTGGAGTTAGGTGAGATAGGAGGGGGCTTCCTTGACCATTTGCTAGTAATACCCTCAGGCTCCTGAAGTCACAGGATAGCCAAAAGAGGGTGTTTTTTTGGAAATAAAAAAGCTTAAATTGGAAGCTTATCGCATCAACAGAGACTAGGAGAAAGTAGGGTCTTGTTTTATGGGGTAGAAAGTTAAGGTGACTTAACTGTCTACATCATATACTTAGTATATCATATACTTAGTAGTTTTAAAAATATACATGTATATTAGTGAGCAGGAAAGGTGGACATGGCAGGTGAGTATGCAACAAACATACATCACTGGTGCAAAAAAGGTCAAAAGGAACATCATAGGGTATCATGCTCTTCAGAAGAGACAGTGAGAAGGAAGATGTCCAACTCAAGGACAGCGCCACTGTTCAGCTCTGTACTTTCCAGGGTCTGGACTGAGCACAGCAGTGTTTGCAGAACTCTCTCTTGTTCCCAACAAAGCCATCAAGGCCAAAGAGATGGCTGTGGCACAGCTTCCAAATAGCAAGATTACAGCCAGTTTGCTTGAGCCTTCTTAACCCCAGAGAGTCCTACTAGTGGTTTTTTCCTTTTTAATTATTTTTTGTTTTGTTTTGAGGGTGTGGTAAGTAGGGGCACCAAATTGTAAAAGTTTAGGTTATTAGACTATGGTACCACTCTATCATAGATGTTGTCATGGTGTGTACATTGTCATGTTGTGTTGCAGGGAACTGAATGTGTCCTGTCTGATTCCATAGAGGTAGGATTCTTGCAAAGTCAGACTTTATTCCTTCTTGCTGATTTTGTTTTTGTATCTCTTTACCATAATAAATCTTGGCCACAAGTGTGAGACTAGACATGGAATCATGTGAATATTGGCAAAAAAATAACGCTTGGCTTGTCTTGGGCTACTCATCACTGATTCAAGGAGTAAAAGATAGAAGTGAAGTTAAGAATTTTTCTCACTTAGTAGTATACAAATGTTCTTAACTTTACAACGCTCACCCCTCCCCCAACTTCTCCTTTCTATGATCTCTAAGTTCCTCCTCCTTCTCTCTTTAGTCTCATTATTCAAATTCCTCCAGGGGGAGCTGGGTGATAGTCCAAGGGGTAGGTGTTTGCCTGTACGCGGCCGGCCTGTGCCAGCCCGGTTCGATCCCCGGCATCCCATATGGTCCCCTGAGCACCGCCAGGAGTGATTCCTGAGTGCAGAGCCAGGAGAACCCCTGAGCATTGCTGGGTGTGACCCAATAAAGAAAGAAACATTCCTCCAGGGTTTTCTCCTTGATACAGTCAATACTCAACTCTGAAAAGAGAAGAATGAGAATGGGTGTGGTCATGAACAAATTTGAATCCATTGATTAATAAGTAAAATAGTATGAATATCTGTAAATTTGCTCTTAAAAATTCTTTTTTTTTTTTTCACCAGGCATGTGCCTTGCACATGGTAGACCCTGGATTTGGTCCTCAACATTTGAAGTCAAGAATTTTCTTGTCTTTAAAATATCTAATCTGAGAGTGTTGCCACTTTAAGGAATGTCTCCGAGAGTATCATTTAACCTAGACAAGAAGTCTAATTACTGATGAGCCCAGAC